>VMRN01000235.1:146441-168163 GCA_010277015.1 Poeciliopsis turrubarensis
CTAACACACACCTGGTCTAACACACACCTGGCCTAACACACACCTGGTCTAACACACACCTGGCCTAACACACACCTGGTCTAACACACACCTGGCCTCCACCCTTCCACCTTCCCTTTTATGGAGGCTCAGGCTGTGGAGAGAGCGCCCCCTGGTGGTGCCATCTGTTACATTTACTTCCAAGTGCTGCATGACTGACATTCAGTCTGTCTGTGATCTTATTTATTGATCTATTGTATTTAATCATTGTTGATCAAATAACAGCAGGTGGCGCTGTGAGCAGAGCGTCATAAGCGAGCAGAGCAGTAAAATCAAAGACCAGGAACGGAAACTGTTGAGTCTTACCGTTCACGACACAGAATTGTTCAAAAGAATCGAATCGTTCGTTCTTTTTCTCTTGCTGTGGATTACACTGAATGAAAAAAGGCTCAACCCCGGTGCTCTCCACTTCCTCCCTTCCTTACTTCCTTAGTGTGATGCCCAGCGCGCTGCACAATCTTATGTCGCGGATTGTCGGCCCATTATCAAAACCTGAGAGACACATTAGCCGACAGAAATCCTCGATATAACGGTTCGATCGAAACCGTGTTGTGTCCAACAATGGACACAAAATAATAAATCCAGTTCACTAATTTTGAAACCAGGCATTAATCAATTCCTTACTACAATCTACCTGCAATGCATGCGGCGAGTGTCAGTCTGACTGAAATAAAATCATTATAACTATTAATGTCACGTTAACGAAGAACAGAAGAAAAGTTACCGGGTTTTCTGGTAGAAATTTCGCTCCAACTCCTCCCCTGTTCGGGATTCCCTCCGTGTTTCCCCTCAGAAAGCAGGAGGAGAATCCGCGCTTTCTGATTGGCTACCGGTCACATTCAACAGGCTGCGTCACTCTCCCAGTCTGGATAAATCCTTGGTTTAGATCGGAGCGGCCACGATGATCTCCCGTATCAGTCCCAGTGTTAAGTGTCTTTTGAAAGTAAAGTGTATCTATCTTTGGCAGGAAATCGCATGTATTATTACGTAATTTCCATTAAATCAATGTAAAAAGGTCTTCAAACAATATTATTGTTTATCGCAATAATTTTTGAGACAATTTATCGCCCAGCAAAATCTTATCGTGACAGGCCTACTCCTTCACTCCTTCACTCCTTCACTCCTTCACTCCTTCACTCCTTCATTCCTTCATTCCTTCATTCCTTCACTCCTTCACTCCTTCACTCCTTCATTCCTTCATTCCTTCACTCCTTCATTCCTTCACTCCTTCACTCCTTCACTCCTTCATTCCTTCACTCCTTCACTCCTTCACTCCTTCATTCCTTCACTCCTTCACTCCTTCACTCCTTCACTCCTTCACTCCTTCACTCCTTCATTCCTTCACTCCTTCATTCCTTCACTCCTTCACTCCTTCATTCCTTCATTCCTTCATTCCTTCATTCCTTCACTCCTTCACTCCTTCATTCCTTCACTCCTTCACTCCTTCACTCCTTCACTCCTTCATTCCTTCATTCCTTCACTCCTTCACTCCTTCACTCCTTCATTCCTTCACTCCTTCATTCCTTCATTCCTTCACTCCTTCATTCCTTCATTCCTTCACTCCTTCACTCCTTCACTCCTTCACTCCTTCATTCCTTCATTCCTTCACTCCTTCACTGTATCAGGTTTATTTCTGTTGTACGTTTCAACAAGGCAGTTTTCAAACTTCTTTATATCCTAAAAACACAAAAATAGAAGAAACTCCACAGAGTCAAGAAAACCTTTGAGAAAACCTTTCAACATGACATTTTATCGAGTGTCATCATGAAACATGTTGGTAAATGTTTCATTCAGCTCCTTCAGACTAGCCGGCAGCGATCCTGCAGCTGTTGTTCTTTCAGCAGCTGACCTGAATATTCCAGTTCTGTGCTTTAAACACAGTGCAGTCATGTTTTAACATCCCAGTTCTGCAGAATAAATGAATCCTGGGAATGTTCTGCATGTTTCCGGCTCGCCTCGTTCTGCTTCCTGTAAGGAGAAGAGGTCCGGCCCGGCAGCCTGTTGTCGCTTTTCTATTTTCTGCCCTCTGTGTTTCTGCAGCTGCTGCTTGTCACTCAGGAGTTTCCTGCGTGAAGGTCGGCGGGTAGAGCGGGTTCTGGTCCAGTCAGGCAGTCCGCCATGGAGCTGCAGCGAGCAGCGCTGGTCGGCCTGCTGCTGCTGACGCTCATCTCCTCAGGTCAGTTCACCTAAACCTGCAGCTGCTCTGGTTTCTGTCGCTCTGATTTATTACTGCTTTAGTTCTGGTGAAAAAACACTAAATCTCACCAAGTGATGAGAGAAATGATCTGCCAGTGGAACTAGAATGCTTTGAAAATCGATATTAAGAAATGATTGACTTACAAGAAGCTCCTATGTGTTGCTGAAAAGTTACTTGTAATTTAGTTTTGTCTGATTTCAGCTGCACAAAAATGCATGTTTTCTGTTTAAAAACCCCAAACCAAACAAAGCCTTCATAAATTTCACGTTAAGATCTTCTTTATATGTATAAACTTTCCAGGATATTAGCAGAAAAAATCGGCTACAAACTAATCAGAATGTGATTATTTAGCTTCTTTTTATTAAAAAAATTTGTTAGTTTTCAGATGTTTTCACACGATAAAATAAATCTGCAAAACTGAAACAGCAGAAAAACTGAAGAAACTAAAATAACACAAAGTTATTTGTAAGGTTTGTAACTGAGGAGCCAAAAAATGACTCAACCAAGAGCAGAACAACTTTAAAATACTTTTTTAAAAGTATTCATCCAAGGAAATACTCAGGAGGAAAAAGTACTGATCAAATTATTAATCATTTGAAATGTGAAACTGACATCATCAGTTGGATCAACATCAGAAGTTAAGTGGAAACTTTGGTGTTTTAAGGATCAAAATTTTGATTTCTGCTGATTCTATTGGTTCCGGTCAGTTCTGCTGGATCCGGTCGGTTCTGCTGGATCCTGTCGGTTCTGCTGGTTCCGGTCGGTTCTGTTTGTTTCGTTGGTTCTGGTCGGTTCTGCTGGTTCCGGTCGGTTCTGCTGGATCCTGTCGGTTCTGCTGGATCCTGTCGGTTCTGCTGGTTCCGGTCGGTTCTGTTTGTTTCGTTGGTTCTTGTCGGTTCTGTTTGTTTCGTTGGTTCCGGTCGGTTCTGCTGGTTCCGGTCGGTTCTGCTGTCTCAGCATGCGGCCTCAGAAACCAGATCTGGGACGGAGTGACGCTCCCAACGGTTTGTATATGTTTTGTTTTAACCAAAAAGCCACCAGACAGAAACACTGCAGGTTTTATTAAAGTTTTATAAGTTTTTATAATGTTCATGTAAAGTTTAAATATTAAATGATTAACAATTTGATCAGTACACTAGACTTTTTACCAAATACTTTTTACTTTCACTTGAGTAAAAACATGCTGAAGTATCTTTACTACTTCTCTGCCCTCCTCCTGTTCTGATGATATTTTGATAATTATTCGCCACGCAGCATCACAGTGCAGAGCTCTTTGCGTTGTTTCTCCTTTCTAGACTCTGTTAGGAGGGTCATTAAGGTCATTCTCTCTCTTAAGGTCAAAGGTATTCAGAAATCACTTTTAAAAAGAAATAAAGTCTTCAGAGTTTCCCTAAGCGCCACTGGGAGTGTTCCTGCACAGTTAGCTTCATGAAGCTAACGTTTTGGTCTTGAATGTGTTTTGTGTCAGAGTGTTTGTGCCGGAACGAGGAGGAGCGTCTGATCAACCACCTGTTCACAGAGAAAGGATACAACAAGGAGCTGCGACCCGTGAAGAAGCAGCAGGAGGTGGTGGACGTTTACCTGGCGCTGACGCTGTCCAACCTCATCTCACTGGTACAGAACCTGACACTTCCTGGATCCTGTAGGGAAACACATGTTTATCTGAAATCAGAGCTGGACGATTAATCCTGATGAACCGGTTATTGAAATAATTAGCTCATTCAGATTTGGTCAGTCGTTAACTGGAGTATGTATATATATATACAGATATATATATATATATACATATGGATATATATGTATATATGTTTATATATATGTGTATATATGTGTATATATGTGTATATATGTCTATACTATTAGTGTTTTAAATTAAAATGCCTTTTTCTGTAGAAAGGTTTTACCAAAATCCCTCAAGTAGCAGATTTAGCTTCACCTGGTTCAGATTCAAACTCATTTTCATTTTAACAAGATCATGAGGATTTAATAGAACCATTTCCAAACTGATCACTCATCAATAAATAACTGTCTCTGCATTCTTAAAACCCCTGCCAGGATTTAGAGATTGTTTTTGTATTTTTTATTTGAAATCAAAATCACAGATTTAAAAATATTTCTAGGAATTTTACATTATTTGTGCTGATGTCTAAATATAACTTGTTGCTACTCTGCGAATCGCTCAAATAAAGGCAGCAGGTGGTAAAAGTGAGAAACACTGCCACCTGCAGGCAGGAGCAAGTCACTGAAACCCAAAGTTTTTGAGAGAATTTGCAATAAATTCCAAGTTATGAATTAGGGTGAATCAGTGCAAAGATCTGTGGATTTTGCAGGAATTTTTGCAAACAAACAAATAAAAACTGGAGTCTGGAGTCTAGAGGGCCACATAAAGACCTGCTGAGGGCCACATTTGGCCCCGGGCTTCAAGTTTGACACATAACGGCACTAAAGGTATTCCGTTATTGCAGAAAGAAATTAAATTTTTTGTTCATTTGAATCTTTTAATGCATTTTCAATACTGGATAAAAAAGTTTAAGAGGTTAAACAATAAATCTGTAAAACATTCAGTTTTTTTTATCCAATTAATTATAGAATAATCAATTACTAAAATAGCGGCTAGTTGCAGCCCTGTCTGAAAAGTGTGGCATGCATCTGTTCTCTCCCTTTTACAGCTGCAGCATGATGCTGCCACTGCCGTGTTTCTTACATGACGTAATTTTTGTCTTTTCTTCTCTAGAAAGAAGTAGACGAGACGCTGCTGACAAACGTGTGGATCGATCATGTATGTCGGAGCGTTTTTTAATGTTTTGATCAAATCAAACCTGCGATCTGATCTGCGTTTCTGACGCAGACGTGGACCGACTACCGGCTGTCGTGGAACGCCAGCGAGTTCGACGGCATCGAGATGCTGCGGCTGCCGCCCAGCATGGTGTGGCTGCCAGAGATCGTCCTGGAAAACAAGTAAAAATAGATTTTATACAAATCAGGCCAAATAAATCGATTCAACAACGTCTTGTTGTCTAAACATTACATTTCTGGAAAATTGCTAGTTTTTTCTACCAAAGACGTCAGCAGACGCAGGGCGGCCATTTTGTTAGCAACAAAGCATAGATGAACTTCTGTCTAGTTTCTAGTTCACTTGAAATGAAAAAAGTAAAATTTATTTTGCATTTATGTTGCATAAATGCAAAAACTCATTATTTAAAAAATAAATAGCATATATTTTTCAATAGTGCGTGTAGTGGGATGAGGATGAGTAGTTTATGTGATTGCAGTGATGTCATCGTGACGCCATCGTTCCCTGTGTTTAGTAACGACGCCCAGTTCCAGGTCGCCTACTACAGCAACGTGCTGGTGGATCCGTCTGGCCTCTGCTACTGGCTGCCTCCCGCCATATTCCGCTCCTCCTGCTCCATCAACGTCAACTTCTTCCCCTTCGACTGGCAGAACTGCACGCTCAAATTCACGTAGGTGGCGACGGGACGGCGCCCCCTGCCGGTCCGCAGAGGTAAACGCTGTGTGTGTTTCTGCAGGTCCCTGACCTACAACGCCAAAGAGATCAAGATGCTGCTGAAGGAGGATGGGAACGAAACTCACCAGCACACCGTGGAGTGGATCATCATCGACCCGGCCAGCTTCACAGGCATCAACCGTCTCATCCTTTAAACCCGGGGCGCCCAAACGTTCTGCCACGGCGCTCAGGATTTTAGCCTCCATTGTAACCTAAAACCAGGCAAATTTAGGAGCCCGATGTTTATTGTAGATCCAAAACCTGAAAGCATCAAGGCCTTCGCAGAAAGAAGAAAAAATCCACCAAAAACTCAGAAATTTTGTGAATAATATCAAAATTTTTCAAGAAAAAAATTCAAAAGAAAATTTTGACACTTTTATTTGAAAATTTCTGAGTTTTTTTTTGGCATAAATTTATTACGTACTTCTGCTTTAATTCTGCATGCTGTTAAAATGCATGTTTCTACTTTTCAGTTTGTCTTGGTTCTATTGAATACATTTATTTTCAGGTTTTGGGTGACTTTGTTTCAAAGCATCTGCTATATTTAGCCAAGTTTGAGAAAGAATAAGAGCTGATTTGGTTGCTACAAAGTGGATAAACTTGGCTTTTCTTTTTGGTAAAACTTGCTTATGAAAACATGAAGATATTGAGTGACAGAGGAAGGATCTGTGATGACGCTCCTTAGTTCACTGAGGATGCAGCAGTTCACATTCTAGAACTCAAATTTCTCTGTTAAACATCTGAAAAACATGAATCTTATCTGACACAATATCCAAAATACCAAAGTCATATTTTTGCTTTTAAACTATCAAAATGTGATTTAAATCCTTAGATTAATTAACAAACTGCAGCAGGAACTCTGACGGGAATCAAAATGGAGATTAGATGAAGAATAAAGTTTGTGCCTGCAGAGAACGGCGAGTGGGAGATCATCCACCGGCCGGCCAAGAAAAACACCTACAAGCACATTCCCATGGAGAGCAACAAGCACCAGGACATCACCTTCTACCTGGTCATCAAACGCAAGCCGCTCTTCTACATCGTCAACATCATCATCCCCTGTGTGCTCATCTCCTTCCTGGCCTCGCTGGTCTACTACCTGCCTGCCGACAGTCAGTACAGAACCGCTCTTACAAACCCTGAAGGTCACTCAGAGGTCACTCAGAGGTCAATTACAGGAAAGACTCTGCTGCAGAAGATCTGTTGTTAATAGCTGGATTGAACTTTATTCTGAAGGTCCAGACATGACTTCCTGTCAGGAACAGGAAGGAGTCTTCATGGAGTGTCATTCAATAAAAAATAACATTTTAATGCAAAGTTGCTTTGCATTAAAAGCATCAACTTTGCATCATTTGGTTAATAATGATACTTTTAATACAAAGTTGACACATTAATGGACTTTTAATGCAAGTTTTAAATTAAATGTCTTTATTTGTTGAATTAAGCAACGTTGATACTTTTTAAACTTCACTTAAGATCGCATTAAAATAAAATTATTTAAAGCAAAGTTGAGTTTTAAATTCACTTTAAATGCAACTTTGCATCCAAATATCATTTAGTTGACACTTTTAGTGGATTTTAAGGCGACTTTCAACACAACTTTGCATTGAAATGTCATTATTTACTGGATGACAGTCCATGAAAACAGCTGTAATAAAGCGTTAGGACTTGTCAAAGCTGCAAACTGTTTTGGTTTGATCTGGTTAAACTCAGAGCTCCAGATGTAAAGTCTGGTGTTTTGTGTCGAGGTGGGGAGAAGATGACCCTGTCCATCTCCGTCCTGCTGGCTCAGTCTGTCTTCTTGCTGCTGATTTCCCAGCGGCTGCCGGAGACGTCCATGTCCGTCCCCCTCATAGTCAAGTAAGGAAAAAAGACATTTTGGTTTTCAATATCTAGGAACAAACACTTTAGAGTTCCTGATTGTCCTTAAATCATTTTTTGAAACATGTTTTAACTTACTTAAAACAACTGAAACTGAAAATCAGCCGAAACACTGATCTCCTTTAACTAAAGGCTGAAAACCCAACTGGGTCGAGTCACTTTAGAACCGAAATAAATGAAACATTAACCAACATATTTAATAAGTATTGATGGTTTTGATCAAACATTGCATCAATACGTAACATCTGATGTTTTTATGACTTTTTATTTTTGTGTTTTTCTGAAGTGAAGCACTTTGAACTGCCTTGTTTTGTGATTGATAATAAAACATTTTCCATGTTATAAGTGAAATCCTTTAGCAGCGGAACTAAAACTTTAGTTTTCCATCAATATTAAGGAAAAATCAGCTTAAAACAAACTCATATATGTTGCTGAAACGTCAATTGAAAGTCAGTTTTGTCTTATTTCAACTGATATTCACAGTGGAAACGAGACTGAAATACTTGCTACGGTTGAATGATGCTGCAGCGTTTACAGCTTTACTTCACTTTTCTAAGTTTTTATGTTTGTGTTTTTCCTCAGATATTTGATGTTCATCATGGTTCTCGTTACCATCGTTGTGCTGAACTGTGTCGTCGTTCTCAATCTGCACTTCAGGACGCCCAGCACACACGTCATGTCTGAATGGACCAAGAAGGTAAAGAGCAGAGAAATCACAACATTTCACAGATTTTATGGCTCTCATTTCACTCTGACTGACAAACTGAAACTTTATGCAGGAAGGAAAAAAGAAAAGATAATCAGAGAAAAGCAGTTGGAGAATAAAAGGAAACTAAATCAGTCGAGTTCATTTGATTAATATTGATGAAAAAACTAAACTGCTAGTTCTGCTGGTTGATTATTTAACGTATAAAACGGAAAATGTTTTGTTGTTATCAGTTTATTTGTGTTGCACATTTCAGCAGCTCAAAGAGCTTCAACTGGTAAAAACACTAAAATAAAATAAATCGGAAACAAACATTACATTTTGATTATTGTCGTCATTAAAACCATCGATAAACGTTGATAAATGTTTTATTTATTTCGGTTCTAAAGTGACTCGACCCAGTTGGGTTTTCAGCCTTTAGTTAAAGGAGATCAGTGTTTCGGCTGATTTTCAGTTTCTGCCAGATTGTGATGCACGAGTGAAATAATCTGCTAGTAGATTTAATTATTATTAAAGAATTATTGACCTAAAACAAACCTCTATATCTTGCTGAAAAGTTTCTTTGAAGCAAAATTATTTTCACTAAAAATATTTGTTTAGATTTTGTGTTTTTGCAGCGAACAGCTCGTTTGAGAAAACAGAAACCTGCACATTTATTGCTGCTCCAGGATCCAATTTAAGCTTCATTACAAATAAAAAAGATTATTTTTTATGCTCCAACAATAACAGTTTAGGATGAACTGAACTGGACTTTGTTCCAGATTTATGGTGCATAGAAGCTGAATGCTTGTCCATGTTTGGTTCTGGTTCTTTAATCCGTTCAGTGAATATAAACCAACTGCAGGATTTTAAAGTCTCTTCATTTGTGTTTTGACATTAAATGCATATTAATCAACATTTTGCCCAGTTTTTCCTGGAGCGGTTGCCCCGGATCCTCCACATGTCCCACCCAGCGGACGACGAGCCGGCGTGGGACGGCGCGTTGCCACGGCGATCCAGTTCGGTGGGATACATCGCCGCAGCGGAGGAATATTACAGCATCAAGTCCCGCAGCGAGCTGATGTTTGAGAGGCAGTCAGAGAGACACGGACTGTCCAAACGGCCAACGCCAGCCTCAGGTACGTCCAGGCAGAACCGAACAGAACCAGACAGAACCAGGAGGTTCTGAACAGGCTGTGTGTGTTCAGTGCTGAAGCCGGTGGAAAGCGACGGAACGATGGACCAGCTGTACGGAGAGATCAAGCCGGCGGTGGACGGAGCGAACTACATCGTCCAACACATGCACAACAAGAACGACTACAACGAGGTGAGAGACAAAACCTGAGCAAATATGGATCATTGCTATATTACTACTGACCTCTGACCCTAACCCTAACCTCCTAACCCCCGGGCTGCGGCCCCGGTAGGCCCCGGGCTAAAGTAGAGTCTAGATCCAGATGTTCTGTGTTCGCAGGAGAAGGACAACTGGAGCGGCATCGCCCGTACGGTGGACCGCCTCTGCCTCTTCCTCATCACCCCGGTGATGACCTTTGGCACCGTCATCATCTTCCTCATGGGGATCTGTAACCACCCCCCCCGGCTGCCCTTCCAGGGAGACCCCCATGACTACAGCGAGGACAACCCGCGCCCGCTGTCACCCCGCCCCCACCCCACCCGACCCGACCCGACCCGACCCGACCCGCCCCGAGCCGACCCGACCCGACCCAACCTGACCCGACCCAACCCGACCCGACCCGAGCCGACTCGACCCGACCCGATCCGACCCAACCCGACCGGACCCGACCCGACCTGAGCCGTCCCGACCCGACCCGACCCGATCTGACCCGGTTCTGGTTTTACTCATTTATCCACTTCATGTTTTTCTCTTCTGAGTTTTCTGAGGTTGAAGTGAATATTTTATATCTGGTTTTATTTACTTTGAGTCCATTTACTGGAAGTATTGCAAAGCAAGATAAGTTTTATTTTTTAATGAATGCCACCATTTACTTTGGCATTCACCAAACATATCAATATAAATGTCATTTTATCATTTATTTAAAAAATAATAATTTTTAAAATTGAGAAAAAGTTTTTTTGGGAGCCAAAAAAATGGTAAATATCAGATTTATAATAAACCAAAGAATCATTCAGATTTATGAACCATCTGTTCAGGGAATCAGATGGTTATTAATAATAATCATTCACAATAACGTCAGAAATAAAATTACTGCATGTTTTGCTTTCAATGTATAATATTGTATTTCACCCTTTATTTTGTAAGGAGCAATAAAATCAAAATAAAAACATGAAGCCATTGTTTATGTTCTTGTTTTAATTTTCTTAACTGATTTTTCTTTCATTCGTTTGATCGGTTATTAATAACAACCACAATACTTTCACAGATAATAAAACTACTGCATGTTTTCGCCTGAACACGCCTGTGTGATAAAGTTCATTTGGTCCTGTAATGTAATTTTGTTGATCAATAAAACCAGATTAAAACGTAGCTGGTTGGAAACAGAAAACACAGTTAGTTAGTTAGTTAGTTAGTTAGTTAGTTAGTTAGTTAGTTAGTTAGTTAGTTAGATTTAATCTACTGAGTTTTCATGATGATGCAGTGAATCAAACTGCGTCTTTAATATTCACAGAAAACATCTTTTGTTTTCTCTTTTACATCAACTTGTAAATAAAAAAAACTTGTAAATAAAAACAAAAACCATTCAAATCTGATAAATTAATGTTTCAATAAATCTGAAATAAGAACAAAACTATTAAATAAACATGTGCTGCCAAGTAAAAGATATAAGAAATGTGAAAACATCCAGTAAGACCTAATAAAACAGGAATACTGTAAGACAGATTAGAAATATAAATTTCCATCTGATGGAAGTCAGCAATACAGCAGATACTGAGCTGAATATCTTAAATATATTAACAGTTGAGACGTGAAATAAAGTGAATCAGGTCCCGATGGGAAAAGACTCATGAACTCAGCGGTTCGGTTCATCCTCACGTCTTCAGAAACAACTTCTGGTTGAGCAACATGTCAGAAACTGTTGCTATTCTCAGGAAACGCCAGCAAACAAAATGAGTAAAAGTAACATTCGTGAAACTACAAAAACTGATGAAGAACATTGAACATAATTCTGCCCAAATGTTCATATGCAAACATTATCATAATAATGATGATCATACATGGTTTATTATATTTAATGAGACAATAACATAGTTGGGTCAGATTAAGAGCTTTATATAAGTCAGCATCAGTTTGGTTATTGTTAATTCATATAAAAAGCTGCGAAACTAAAACTCATGATTATTACACTTTAATATCTCTAAACATTCCCCAAAAGGCATAACATTAAATATTTACAGAAATACATGTTTGTAGAAATGCTCTGTAGTTTCAAAATGTTCATTTCATTTGGGGTGACCGAGTCCAGTCCTGCAGCTTGGATCCAGCTCAAGAGCAGCTCTATGGCCAGAAGGTCTTCATTGCTGCAGATATGTTGGCAGAGGGTTTCGCCGAAACACTGCAGCAACACCAGAAGCTGCTCAGGTTGGACTCCGGAGTCAACGCCTGAGCGGTTTGCTGAAACAAACAAAGCTTTAGTCCAGGAAATGAGGGAAGAGTGAAGAGGAGCTTCACTGAGGGAAGAGCTTCACTCTTCCCTCAGTGAAGAGGATTTCAGCGAAAGCGGTTTAGTTCAGTTTACCGAAGCTGTTCTGCAGAACAGAGAAATGTTCTCTGCAGATGGAGACACTTTGCTGTTAAACTGCTGTGTGGACCTTTCAGAGTAAAACACAACAAGACGTCACAGCAGAAATTATTTCATTTCTGTGTCATCAAATATTCTTTAAGGGTTTTGAATTTCCCACAAATTTGCTGTGAGCTTCAGATTTTTGGTGAAACTGTGCGACTAAAACAGAGCAGAAGGTTGAACTCTGACCTCGCCCCGTCTGTAGGCGGCTTGTAGCGACTCAGACTGGAGGTTCTGCTTCTGGATCAGACACATGTGGGTCAGTACAGGAAGCAGCGGCTCCATCCAGCAGCTGAAATGTGAATATCTACCTTCTTATAGACCATCAGGGAGGCTCTGAGCAGCGCAGCTGATATGATGATTGTCAGCACACAGGAGATGATTACTGCGACCCAGCTGTGACGTCCTGAAACACAAACAGCCAGAACAAACCTGCAGGATCATTAAAACACAGAGAGGAGAGAAAACGCCGCCGATAGCTCCAACTCCTCTGGGAAAACTATAGGAGCATCTTCATGGGAACATTCAAGCATTCCTGAGGTCAGACACTGATGTTGGACGAGAAGGCCAAGCGAGGTCCGCTGAAGAACGCTGACGCCACACAGCAGCGCTCTGTTTAAGTAAGGAGACGTTTATAGATAAATTTTGAAGTTTATTTGTCAACAGATCAAAAACAGAAGAAGGAAGCAGAGAAGAGGAAATCCAGCTAACAGCGACGGCCTTCAGCAGAGCAGCAGCTGCAGCTTCTGTGGAGAAGTCTGATTGGACGTGGAGTCAGAAATGAGTGGTGGTGATGCGTTCACTGACTCGGACTGCTTCATAAGTTCATCATTTTAATTTTCAGATATTGTTTACATCCTGATTCGTGACCCAAGTCTCACTTTAATGACGTAAAGTCTGAGAAAATGTGATGCGTTGGTTCAGACTGCAGACGGTTTGAACCATCAGATTTAGCTTCGATTTGGGTCGCATCCTCCTGCTACATGAACGCAGCCCAACTCTGGAACAGGAAGGAGCCGTTTCCTACAGAACAGCCCCAACAAGATCTTCCCTCCACCTAACTTTCCACTTTGACACCCATCCAACCCAGACTCCTCCATCAGATCACCAGACCCAGAGGCGTGATTCGTCCTTCCAGAGAACTTTCCTCCAGCGCAGCAGAGCCCAGAAGCAGCGTGTTTGCAGCAGGAGAAACCCTCACTGTTTCTTTTACTCACCTTCACCTGTTCAGGTAAATCTGTCCGAGACACAAAGTCTCTTTTCCACGTCTGACCTGTTTCAGACATCAGCGTCAGAGACTGCAGTCAAAATAAAACGATTCACACAACAAGCTGGATGAAAATGATAGAAAATGTTTAAATTGTTTTACTTCCTTTGCAGTTCAGGACAGGGGTGTCCAAAGTGCGGCCCAGGGGCCATGTGTGGCCCTTGGGGTAATTTCATGTGGCCCTGACTGTCGATTAAGAATTATGCAAATTTAACCTTCCAGAAAATAAAGCTGATTTTTAAATGTTTTAGGATTAAATAAAAAATGTTTGTTAAAAAATGTTAATTTCACTGAAGTCAGGCCACAAACATTCAGACTCTTTTTCCTCAGCAGATCTTTGACTCCTAGTTGTTAATTATTTAGAGTTTTAGGAAAAAGTTCACTTTCATTAATGAGTTTAAAAACATTTTCTAAGCCAATAAAATAGAAAACATTCGACTAAAAAAGTTTGAAACCTTTCTCCTGATAAAGGAAACATCAGTTTTCAAGACCTGCAATAAATTATTATTCTCTATTTTTCTTTATGAAAACATTCCATGATTAAATCACAAAATAATAATTTGTAATCAAATGATTTAGCATTTTTAATGAGCGTGTTTATGATTTTGTCTCAAAGTGCAGAAGGTTTGGACTTCCTGGTTCCGGTTTGAGTCTCACCAGATGAAACTAAACATGAAGCTGATTCGTGTTTTTCACTTTAACCTTTGAACTGAATAAATTTAAAGAGAATTTGATCTGACCTTCCCGAGTCGCCAGCAGGATGTTGGTGATGAGCGTCTGCTCTTCGTCCCGGAGCTCACAGCTGTAAACTCCGTCCTGATTGGAGGACAAGCCGCTCAGCGTGAGGCTGCCGGACTCGGAGACGCCCTCCACCCGTTTGCTCCACCCGTCTGACGCCGTGAAGGTGGAGCCGGCTGCCTGGGTGGCGACGACCTGGCTGTGGTTGAACCTCCAGGTGAGGGAGAAGTTCTGGAGGGAGGAGACCGGAGCCGAGCAGGGGATGGTAGAAACACCGGCCGAAACGCTGACGGCTGGAGTCACACAGGAAAAACACAGGAGATATCTGAAAAGTGTGGCGTGCATTTATGTTCAGCCTCATTGAATAAATATTTTTGTAGAACCACCTCTACCAGAATCACATGTTTCTGCTCAGTCCTGAAATTCAGTCAGATTGGAGAGAAACTGTGAATTTCAGGTCCTGCTGCAGAATCAGGAGGCAGAGGAACGTTCTTCCCACCATCTTCTTCTCCTTCGGGTGAAATTCTCATTTATCTGCGCCTCCTGTCACAGCTTAAATTGATTATTTGTACAGAATGCCGTCCCGATGAATCTAAAGTCCAAAAAACGTAGAACTGCAAACCGATGCAGTCAGCCTGCCAGCCTGCAGCTCGCTCAGCGTTTCACACAGAGGAGGTCAGCAGCGAAGCTTCGCTTTCTGCTCACTCAGAAAATCCCTTCGCCCTTCGTTTCCCTGCCTCTGCCTCTGCAAGGCATCGGCTTGCAGAGGCAGCAGATCGGACCCGACACGCAGAGCAGAACTAAAACCCGACTGGGGAAGTGGAGTTCTGTGGAGCTCTCCAGTCTCTGTCTCTGCTGTAAAGATCAACGGTTTTAATTACGCTGAAGAGGAAACAGAAAATCTTACCAAGGATTTTACTTCAGTTTCTACTGCAAATATTAGACAAAACTAAACAATTCAAAAAGATACCAGAGCTTGTTTAAAGTCAACAATTATTTAATTTTGATGAAAAGTTAAAGAAACTTTTTCTCATCTAAATGTTTAATCAACTGTTGAGTGTAAAACTTTGTAATTTTGTGTTTTTATGATATAAACACTTTGAACCGCCTCACTGCTGACAAATAAACTTCACTGATAACATTGGAAAAACCAAAATAATCTCCCAGTAGATCTAAAACGTTTTTAGCAGCATTAAGGAATTATTGAGTTAAAATAGGAATCTATAATAAATCTCGCTGAAAAGTTACTTGCATGTTAGTTTTTTTGGATATTTCATAAACACTTGGTAATATTTTGTGTTTTTGCAAAGTGAATTTTACTCACATAGTTTCCTGAGCGTTGCTCTCCTCTGGTTCCTCCTGGTTCTGACGGTGCAGCTGAAGATCCGATCAGAACCGTCTGGACCCGTCAGAGAGCTGCTGATGTCATAAAGCTTCTCCTCAGTCTGATGGACTGTGGTTCTGTTCTGCAGGGCCGTGTTGGATGGAGGCTCAGTGGACCAGGTGAGTTCAGGTTGAGGGTAGATCCCCTCTGAGCTGCAGGTGGTTCTGTTTCCTTCCTGATGGATTCTGACGTCAGAAACTGGAGCTGCAAACACAGAAAAATCATTTTAAAAGTTCTCAAAACAAGGGAAGTGTGTTGGTTTCTCTGTTGGTACCGTTTACTGAAAGGTCCATGAAGGTTTCCCTGCTCTCATGGATGGTGCTGCTGTAGCACCTGTAGCTTCCTTCGTCCTGAACTTTGACCCCTGTCAGCAGCAGGGAGGCGTTTCCTCTGGAGATCTGATCCTGAAACAGAGAGGTTCTGCCTCTGAAGCTCCGGTCCTGGTGACCCAGCTGGTCCTGGTGGTCGTAATAAGAGTGAACTCTAAGTTCTGATCCGTTGTGGTGAAACCAGTGGATGACATCATCGCCGTGGCTCTGGAAGCTGCAGGGCAGGATGCAGCGCTGCAGCCAGGTGCAGGAAACCTCTGCAAGTAGAAACACATGTCGGTTTAGTCTTGTTGGCCTTCTGCCCAGGGCGGCACGGCCTGGGGGCATCAGGACGCAACATAAAGCGACATACTGCTGCTTCACCACTAGATAACGAGTTAGTTTGTGTTTGTCTCACCATGTTAGAGTGACTCTAAGTTTTTGTAGAATGAGGTTTTACATTTTTCTAAGAATATATATATGTATATTTTTTTTTGGCAGATTGAGGTTTGCAGGAGGGGCCCGCCCTGGGCCCCATGCATGCAGGAATCGGCCCTGCATATATCTCGTTTTCCTCTATTTTTATTAAAATAATGAAAGAGGCATGTGAGCTGATGTTAATTTGCTTTCCTTTAATCAAACAGCTGAATGAGCTGCTGGCAACAGGGTTGCCATGGTTACCAGGATCACTCTAACATCAGGATTCACTGAAACATGAAACAAAATCAGTAACAGAAACATGCTGGTCATCTGATGGTGAGTTCAATGGGACTCGGTTAATCCAGCATCTTTATCTCCATCCTGTTTGGAACATTTCTATTTATATCTGTAAAAAACCTAAAATGTGAGACGACATGTTAACTTCTTCTTCATTCTTGTTATTATGATGCAGGGTTTCAGTTTCCACCCTGCAGATCATTCAAACTGTTGGTTTGACTAAAGGATGAAATGCAGGAGGGCAACAAAAACACAACAAACAAACAAACAAACAAACAAACAAACAAACAAACAAACAAACAAACAAACAAACAAACAAAACAACAGTAAACAAAAAACAAGGGAACAAGTCGCGTCCTGGTCGAGTCCAAATGACGCCTAAAACTCCGTGTTTCGTTTCGGGACGATCCGCTGATATCCTGGATCACCGACATGTTTCGGTTCCGGATCCATTCAGGTCCACTGGGTCTGAACTCACCTCTGACCTCTGCAGCCACAGATCTCAGGAAAACCAGCAGAAAAGTCCAGAAGAGTCTCATCTCAGATTCCCGTCAATCCACCATCCTGGTTCGGTTTTCATCAGAACCACCAGGACCGAACCGGAAGGGAGGAGACTGACTGGATCTCTTTGTTTTGAATGACTCAGCGGTGAGAAAACAAAATCACATTTATTCTCCCAACATGAACCAAATATGTATTAAAATCACCTTCAGGAAGAAATTCAGTTTTAGGTTTTTAATATTTTTCATATGAAAATAAAAAAATCGTGATTGGATTATGAAATGTGTCCACTAGAGGGCAGCAGCCTCCATCCATAGAAATCAGTAATACAGACACAACAAATATGGTGAAAAAGTCCAATTATTTTGTTTCTCATTTCAGAAAGTGAAACTCACATGTCAGGGCTGCAGATACAGTATCTTTGCAGTTCTGAAAGGACTTTCAGAAAAATACATTAAAATCAGAGAATTTAACTCAGAAATCTGTTTAGAGAAAAAACACAAATACAAAAACAAAGATCCAAAACCTCTCATGCAATCTCTTGTCCTTCTTTTCAGCAAAACAAAACGGGTCAGAGCAGAAACCCAGCAGAACTTTTCTAAGATGATAATTTGTTATTTACCAATGAGAAAATGACCTAAATGACCTCGGAGTGCCTCAGGGCTCGGTCCTGGGCCCCAGGCTGTTGCTCTTATACATCAGCCTCTTTGCTAAATGTATCAATATCTTTAATAAAGATTCTTATTATTTGTCAACTATTAAAAAAACAGAAGTTTTCTGATCTATTAAACTCTATAGAAACATGGAGAACAGTAAAGTCTGGACAACTGAAGTTTTTTTCTAAAAAAAAAAGTGGGAAAAACAAATTAAACACATTTAAATGATACCATTTCATCATAATGTCTTTATTCCAAACACATAAGAAGGTCAATAGTAAAACAATGAAATATACAAGATCATAACAAATAATGTTGTTAATTGAATCATGTATAAAAGCTGATTGTACTTTACTAAACCTGGACTCATATTAATGCATGACACAGATAATATGTCATTTCAGCCAAATGCTTGTTTTTGAAATTGATTGGTTTCCTTTAAAGGAAGCAAACTTTATTTATACAGAACCTTCTGCAGATCAGAGCTTTACAGATATAAAAAACACAGATGATAAAATAAATAAATCAGCTAAAACAATAATAAACCAATTAAAAGCCAAACTGAACAAATGCGTCTTCAATCATCACTTTAAAACTGATCTGTTTAATGCAGCATGCTAATGCTAATGTGCAGCTAAAAAAAGCATTTTAAAATAAAAAATACTCACAGTTGGACAGAATTGACAAGGCAGCCATATTAATAAGTCTCATATGAATAAATATTGATAAAAACCTGATTTAGAAGTAAAGCAGCGCTCCATGAGCTGCAACCAGTGGGAGCTTCATGGATCTAGATGTGAGCAGATGAAGGAGACGGTGCAGGAGCTACATTATGCGCGAAACATGCGAGTTATTCTGATTCGCTCCCAGGCTGAACATGAACAGCAAGATGGAGGACGTGGAGTTCGCAGAGTTCTGCTGTGTTGGACCGGGATGAAGCTCTACGAGTGACACCATTTAACTCATTTAACTATTATGATGTAATTATTATTTACTATATAATCACTACAACTATTAGCTGAATTAAACAGTGGAGGTTCATGCATCCTGCATGCCGAGGCCAGTGAAACGTAAAGTTATTTCATGCCTTGGATCAGCTGAGCAGGTTCTGAACTATTTATGGAAATTTTGCCTATTTGTGTGTTTTTTCATGGAGTTTTTCTAAAATAATTGCTATAAAATGCAGGTTGGGAGGCTGAAATAGGAAGGTACATTGCTAATGTGCATGCTAATGTGTAGCCTCCTCATATTGATCCTGTAAGGTAGAGAAACATCTGCATCATAAAGTCATAATACACAGCTGGTTAAAAATGTTAGCTTTGGATCAACAGGAAAATGTTTTTACCGGTTTTCTCCCTGGAACGGAGGATCAGAGCAGCTGCAGCAGCTGCTGCAACACAGATGGAAACACCTCGATGGCGTTTTGTTCCTCCTGAGTGAAAACAGATGATCTGAAACGTTACATTCTCCTGACTTTAATGTGGAAGTTAAACATTTCTGACGCGTGACCCGGCTTCCTCACCTCGCTCCTCCTCCACCTTCAGGAAGGTGCTGCTTGTGAAGGTTTCTTCCTGGTTGCTGAGCTCACAGGTGTAAATCCCGTCCTGCTGAGGGGTTAAATCCTGCAGACTGAGGCCGCCGGACTCTGAGACCTGCTTCACATGAAGTTTCCACTCCTCTGCCACCGAGGCTCTGCTCTCACTGCTCCGGCTCACGATGACCTGACTGTGGTTGAACGTCCAGAGAAACTTTGATACAAAAACGTTTGAGGCGGCGCAGGAGAGAGACGTCTGTCTGCTGGAGACGATCACACCTGGAATCACAGCACAGCAGGTTCCAGTCACAAAAACTAATAAAATGTCTTTAATAAAACCTCCCAATCCTGCTCTCCTAGATTCAGTTATTTCAATCACTTTCTCATCAATGTTAGCAGGATTTGAACTGTTTCTTAGGATCAGACGGCTGAGTGAGTTTAGCAGCTGCTTCCTGTCAGGCTGTGATTAGTCATGAGGACGTTAACAAACTATTTGAACAGGGATTATTTGCACAGTGGAAAACATTTCAAGGTGAACCAGTAAGAATGCTGATCCCAGTGAATTTACTTCCCGCACTGACTGGACATGGAAGATCACAAAACCAACAGCACAGCAGCAGATGAGAGGCGTATCAGATTCTGTGGTTCAGCATTTTTATTTTCCTGCTAAACTCAGCTTTGACTTTCAATGAACCAGAATAAACTGGAGTTACATGTGAAATTTTCATTTCTAAATCAAAACGTCTTTTTTTGTTGTTCTTCTGCTCTGCTGATGTTTTGTGTGAAGTTTTATGTTTTTCTTTTGAAAACACATCGACTAGATTACTTTATTTATTCTCTGGTGTGAAATGATTTACATTTTGTTGCTGCAGTTTGATTCAGTGACTTACTTGTTTGTCTCAGCGTTGCTCTCCTCTGGTTGCTCCTGGTTCTGACGGTGCAGCTGTAGATCCGATCAGAACCGTCTGGACCCGTCAGAGAGCTGCTGATGTCATAAAGCTTCTCCTCAGTCTGATGGACTGTGGTTCTGGTTCTGTTCTGCAGGGCCGTGTTGGATGGAGGCTCAGTGGACCAGGTGAGTTCAGGTTGAGGGTAGATCCCCTCTGAGCTGCAAGTGGTTCTGTTTCCTTCCTGATGGATTCTGACGTCAGAAACTGGAGCTGCAGCAGAAACATTGTAATTAGTCAACATTCATTTATATAATATTTCTGGAAATAGATCGACATTTTGACACTTTGTGGTTTAAATGCAGACATGAAGAAGGAAAAGTAATAAATACAAATGCAGAATTTATAACAGCTTGCCTTAAAGAAAAGTATCTAAATATGAGGGAATGTGATGAAAGGAGCTACAAACAAAAACAAGAAGTTGCAGGAAGAAAATGCACCGTAAAACATTTGAAGACGGTTTAACTTAAAAATGAAACTTTTAGGTTCAGAATCTAAAACTCACTGGATTTATTTTACCTAAAGAGAAGAAGACAGTAAACCAACTAAATGCAGCTCAAATGTTTTACAGTGCAAAGGTCAGAATGTGTCTGCAGACCACAGAAACAGAGACAGGAAACATTTGGGTTGTTCTCACCGTCCACACTGAGCTGAAGAAATGTCTCCTTGTTTGCGTTGATGGTGCTGCAGAAACAGCGATATCTGCTCTGATCTTCCACCGTCACTCCAGTCAGCAGCAGGGAGGCGTTTCCTCTGGACAGCTGGTCCTGGAACAGGGATGTTCGGTTCTTGAAGTTCTGGTTCTGGTGATCCAGTTGGTCCATATTATTATAGTATGAGTGGACATGAAGTGGTTCAGCTTTCTGCTGAAACCAGTGGATGAACACATCAGAGCTGCCGTGGAAGCTGCACGGTAAAATGCAGCGCTGCATGAAAACGCAGAAGATCTCAGTTTCTGCAGGAATATTGAAGAAAAAAATTATATCTCAGATTATCTCACAAAATTATCAACTGTTTTTCAATTTAGTACTTTTATTATGCTGGATTTTATAAAAGAAAAGCCTGAACACCTGACTTTTGTCATGTGTTCTTTTTCATACCTTTTGTCTTACGGCTTTTCTTGGTATTTTGTCTGGTTTTGTGTTGCATTGTTTTATCTTAGTTTCTGTATCTCCTTGTAATTTTTCAGCACTTCATTTGAAACCACTTTCTAAATAAAGTTATTATTATTAAGATGCTAACAGGAAGGGGAGATAAATCTCCTGCATTAAACGAAAGGATTGTTGAGCTCCAGTTATTCTAGTATTTTGCAGAAAGGTTTTATTTTAATAAATAGATCATAAACAAAGTCTTGGCATTTAGCAAATCTCTAAATGATGTCAAACCACAGCAGAGATATTTAGACACACCCTGTTTATCTACATGCAGTTATTTTTATTGATGTGCGTGTCGCTCTGGGGGTTTACAGAAAAGCTTCGTTAATGTTTTTATTGCACAGATCAGACGTTCAGGCGTCACTGAGCAGAGAGACGCTCCAATCCAGACCTGGAGAGCCGCTTCCGCTTCGCCGCTTCCGCTTCGCCGCTTCCGCTTCGCCGC
>VMRN01000235.1:184785-203987 GCA_010277015.1 Poeciliopsis turrubarensis
CTGAGCCTAAGTCTGAGTCTGAGCCTGAGTCTGAGTCTGAGTCTGAGGCTGAGTCTGAGTCTGAGGCTGAGTCTGAGTCTGAGTCTGAGGCTGAGGCTGAGTCTGAGCCTGAGTCTGAGTCTGAGTCTGAGGCTGAGTCTGAGTCTGAGGCTGAGTCTGAGTCTGAGTCTGGGCCTGAGTCTGAGTCTGGGCCTGAGTCTGAGCAGACAAGCTGAGGGGCTAAACAATCCCTGCAGACAAACAGACAAAACGCTGCTGGATGTTGCTGGATGTAAATCTGCTCTCTGGTCCCTCTGGACTTCCTGTTAGCATTTATTAGCATTCATCATATTAATGAGCATGTTTGTCTCTGAACGGCTTCATGAATAAATGCACATGATTTAATTAAGTTTTCTCACTGACGGAGCAGAGTTTAACTCTTCAATCTTTTCTTGTCTCTGAAACAGAAATGAAGCCTAATGTGTAAAAAATCAGAAGAACTAAAACAGAAACCAGCAGCCATTGTGCTGACCAAACGTTTTCAGATTTCCAGTCTTTCAGTGCAAAGTTACTAATTCAGTCAAATTTCCTTTAAATACATGACGACAGCCTGAAGTTTCCTCTTGATTAATGAAAAGATCCTCATAAATACTGAAGGAATAAATGAAGTTATCACTGATGAATGCAGTAGATTTGAACTGTTTGTTCATATTGCAAGGAAAAACCGTCTCTGATTGGACTTTTAATCATTCTGCAGTTTCATTCTGTTTTTCTCCACTTTATCTTTCAGTATAATTATATTCACTGAGTTTCCCAAAGTCGTTTTCCTGCCTGTGCTGCTCTGGCTTATCATCACCTCCTGAGTTTAATACTCCTCCACTCATTTGTTTCCTTTCCAGATCCGTTGCTCGTGTTTCTGATTCTCATTTTCTTGAGGGTTTTTGTGAAAATACTTTTTTGTTTTCCTCTTGTCTCATCAGGTTTGTTTCTAAGTACAGAAGTTCTTCAGTCGGGTCCAAATCTACCAACACAGTTCATAACAGGTCTTTTTAACTCCTACATGAAACTTTGTTTAATTCTCACTTAATTAAAAATGTTTTTACTATAAACCACATTAAAACTCCAGTTTGTCTGATAATGATAAACGTTGCTTCCTAGTGGAGTACCACAGGGCTCAGTGCTTGGACCAAATGTATTTATTTCATGCACTTTGCTAAAGACATTTCTTCTGTTGAAATTATGACATCGACTGTGTTTTAATCCATGAATCTCGAATCCAACGAGTGAAAGAATAATTAAAAACATGAAGCCCTTAATCAGACCATTTTAGGAGAATCTGTAAAGGTTTTTGTTGTTGAGGATGTGAGTTCACGAGTCCAGAAACGAGCATTTATAAAACTGAGTGGAACATTTCAAAAAGCTGGTTTCATGTTTTAATCTTTTAATCTTTTTACATTTCTCCAAAACCAGCATGTTTCCTTCACACCAACAACATGGCGCCATTTTGTGTTGTCTGCTGTTTTCAGTGTCGTTTCGTGGCAGTGTTACAGCGCCACCAAATGGTCTGGCGTGTGTACTGCACCGTTTTCAGTGACCATGTTTTATGGACACATTTTTTAAAAAAATCATTTATTAAAGTGTCTCGTTCGTCTCGATCCAGGAGAGTTAATTCTGCATTTTTTCTAAACTTTGGTCACTATAATTCATTATTTTCAGATAATCCTATGAGTTTTCTGAAAATAGTTAAACTTTTACAACTTTAAAAGTTTGATTCCTCAGACTGTGTTGGGCTTCTGTAACATTTACGTTTATTTATTGTGATGTTTCTAATCTCCAGAGTAGAAACATTTCTCTATCACATCCAACCTTCTGTTTGTAACAACTGGTTTTGTAATTAATCACTTTTCTCTCGTTTCTTTGTAGTTTTTATTTATCAAAGGAGCCAAATGTTCATGTTGGTGCTGAAAAACAAAAGTTTCAGAAGTTTTTGCTCTTTTGTTTTGAACAGTTCATGCATAATAAATGTATAATTCTCCATCTGGCAGCAAAACTCTTAGATCCCTGTGACTGACAGAAAATCAGATCTACTGACGACGTTTGATTGATCGCAGAGATCAAACACGTTTGCTGCATATTTAAATCTGTTTGTGTTTTTCTGAGTTTCTGGGGAGAAAATGCATCAATGAATAGAGTAATTAATAAACCAAAACATCTGAAGTCTTTGATTTTCAGCATCTGAATTGTTAGAGTTGAGAACTTTGAGATGCTAATTTTATTTTAAACAACAGTTTTCTTTTTTTCCTGCAGTTCTTTTTGTTTATTTGGAGAAGATTACAGCTGAACTTCCTCAATTTCCAACAGAATCCAGTCTGCATCAAAACACAGATGAATTTCGATCATATAAAGGAGTTTGAGACGAGGAGGTGAGACGTTTCCTCCTCATCAGCAGAAACAAAGATAAAATAAAAATCAGATGAAAAGCAAAAATATGTTCACTTCTACAAAATGTTTCTCTGATGCATTTTATTTTTAAAACTACGTTTTTTTATTTTTATTTTTCTACATGCATACATTTCTTTACTTTAAAAATAAAAATTTATTCTTTGTGTTCAAATATTAATACTATTTATATGAGGAAATACGGCAGAAATAACAATATATTGCTGAACAGAACAATTTATTAATTATTTCCTTTTTTTTTACTCATTTTATCCCTAAATCACAACTTCTACAGTTTATTCATATTCATATTAAATTAATTGGATAAAAAGGATAGTTTGTCTTTTGTTAATATTTTGAGAAACTTGTCAACTGGTTTAGATCCGAACATTAATATTAATATCAAAACATGTTTATTGGCAAAACCTGTTTTAAATAAATGACACAAAATCATTAGAGTAGTGAAATAAAACTATTAGGTTGTTTTTCTCTCAGTGGCAGCAGCAGTTTCTAATTAATTATTAATACTGGACTTCAGTCACTTTCTGTGCATCTGCAGCCTCACCTTCATATCTACACGGACCAATCAGAGAAGAGAGAGCCTCTGATTGGAGGACGGACCCCCCACTGAGAGGAAGGAGCAGAAATCTGATGTTTGATCCAAATTCTGACATTCAGGATGAAACCAGGACGAGTTTCTGCTTCCTGATCCAGTTTCTCTGAAGTCTCTGCTTCTCTTCTTGTCTGTGAACATTGCTGCACGCTGTGATGAGAACCTGCAGCTGGTTCTGGAGGTCCACCTTCTGCCTGGCGCTCCTCCTCCAGCCCGGATCGGCTCAGTATGAAGACGGGAGTTCGGTTCTGGAGCCCGGTTTCTGCCAGCCCATCTCCATCCCGCTCTGCACCGACCTCGCCTACAACCGGACCATCATGCCCAACCTGCTGGGTCACAACAACCAGGAGGACGCGGGCCTGGAGGTGCACCAGTTCTACCCTCTGGTCCAGGTCCAGTGCTCGGCGGAGCTGCGGTTCTTCCTGTGCACCATGTACGCGCCGGTGTGCACGGTGTTGGACCGGGCCATCCCGCCCTGCAGGTCTCTGTGCGAACAGGCCCGGAGCGGCTGCGAGGAGCTCATGAACAAGTTCGGCTTCCAGTGGCCGGACCGGCTGCGCTGCCAGAACTTCCCTCTCCACGGAGCCGGAGAGATCTGTGTGGGTCAGAACAGGAGCGATTCTGAAGGTCCGGCCGAGCCGAACCCGAGCGCCCTGACTCCGGCTCCGTGGAGCGAGCAGCGGTTCTCCTGCCCGCCGCAGCTCCAGGTTCCGTCCCGCCTCAGGTACCGCTTCCTGGGTCAGGATGACTGCGGCGCCCCCTGCGAGTCCGACAGACCCGGAGGACTGATGGACTTCAGCCCGGAGGAAGTCCAGTTCAGCCGGGTCTGGGTCGGGTTCTGGTCCATTTTGTGCTGCGTCAGCACGCTGTTCACCATCCTGACGTATTTCCTGGACAGAAGGAGGTTCGTGTACCCGGAGCGGCCCGTCATTTTCCTGTCCGGCTGCTCCTTCATGGTGGCGCTGGCCTACAGCGCCGCCTTCCTGCTGGAGGACAAGGCGGTGTGTGTGGCCCGGTTCAGGAAGGACGGGTACCGGCTGGTGGTCCAAGGGACGGAGAAGGACGTCTGCACTGTCCTGTTCGTCATCCTCTACTACTTCAGCGTGTCCGGTTCCGTGTGGTGGGTCGTCCTGGGCTTCAGCTGGTTCCTGTCGGCCGGGATGAAGTGGAGCCACGAGGCCATCCAGGCCGGCGCTCACTACTTCCACCTGGCAGCCTGGGTGGTTCCGGCGCTGAAGACCGTCCTGGTGCTGGCGGTGGGCCGGGTGGAGGGCGACCTGCTCAGCGGCGTCTGCTCGGTGGGAGCGTCCAGCCTGGACGGCCTGCGGGGATTCATCCTGGCGCCGCTTTCCGTCTCCCTGCTCATCGGCGGCTCCTTCCTGCTGGCCGGGTTCGTGTCGCTGCTCCGGGTCCGGTCCATCATGAAGAATAACGGCACCGAGACGGAGAGGTTGGAGAGGCTGATGGCGCGGATCGGCGTCTTCGGCTCGGTGTACGCGGCCTCCAAAGCGGCCGCCATCGCCTGCCTGCTGTATGAACAGGCGCTCCGGCCGCAGTGGGACGCCGCCTGGCGGATGCGGACCTGCCGACACTTCGCCACTCCATGCCCGACCCGAAACACTCCGGCGGCCTCGCCGAACTTCACGGTCTTCATGATCAAGTACCTGACGACCTTCACGGCGGGGATCGGGTCCGGGTTCTGGGTCTGGTCCCGGAAGACGCTGCGGACGTGGCGCCGCTTTTCCAACAGAGCGAACCTGAACGGAGAGCCGGATCCGGAACCGAACCCGAAGAGAATCTGCCGAACCCAAACGAACTGACGGAGGTTTTAGTTTTACTGTATTTTACACTGAAAAAACACAAAATGTTGCCAAATATTTTTGATTTAGTTCAAATATCTTAATGCACTAAAAAAACTTAATTAAACTTAATATTGATGACAAATATTCATTAATATTTTTGATAAATATCAAAATAAACTGGTAGATTATTTTCACTTGTAACAAATCACCAAGATGAATCAACATATTATCAGCTCTGTGATTCAAATTATTGTGAGTTTGTTTTGTACAGTGAAGCCTCGTTTTTCATGGGGTTTCGTTCCAACAACTTTTATTTATTTTACAATTATTATACAATGAAATATTCCATAATACACTGAAACCAAAGAATAAAACCTTTTTACATGATAGGCATTTGTTTAACAAATAAAAGTACTGTATAAATGTTCTGTTTTTTTTTTTTTTTTACAAATAACCTCTGTACTGTACTGTAAAATAATCATTTAATCATCAAAACGAACTGAAGGCTTCAAATTGCGGAGATCACCACCGCGACCAGAGTCATTGGATCAGAACAGGAGAAAATGAAAAATGATTATGAAAAAATAGAAAGTGCAGCAGAACAAAGTGACTCAGGTGTTTCTGCCTGCGCGGCTCATCTCCGCTCTGCAGCGGCAGGTGTCTGTTTTCTAGAGCAGAACAGTTTTATGTTGTTGTCGCTCTTTTTTCTTCTGGGCAAAAATATTCTTTTAAACCGACAGACATGGATTCTGTTTGAGAATGAAATGAACGGTTCATTCTTGAGAGCCTGCAGCCGCAGAGCTTCTGCTTCCCTTTAAGTCCAGAAGTTTCTCTGCGATGGTTCGAATCTTCCTCCGCCTTTTGGGCCTCACAGCAGGAGGCTTTTTGTCGGTGCGGAACGTTTTGTCGACATTATGGGTTTTAGAGAAACTTGAAATCGCAAGAGAATTTGCAAACTTAAATTTGACAAGCTGTTCTCCATCCATGCAACGTGACTGGCACACAGGTAGAGAAGAAGCGGAGAGACTGTTTAGCCAATCAGGATGCAGAACACAATGCACTGTGGAAAAATAAAACAAACAAAACAAACAAACAAACAAAAAAAAAACCTGCACAGAACATCCGCGGAGCAGCTGAACCGCGAAGATTCGCTGCAATTCAAACACCTTAAAGTTTCTCAGCTGTTTGATAATTTGTGTAAAACCTGATTTATTTTTCCTGAACATCCAGTTGTTTCTGTGTTTCTACTGCATTTTTTGAGATGAATTATTATTATTTTATTCAACTGTTTGACATGTTTTTAAAGTGGGTTTGTTTTGTGCACAATGACAATAAAAGTTATTCTGTTTCTGATTTAAAGTATTAAAATGTTTGCACTCCAAGACTTTTTTCTTTTTTTCCACATTTTAAACAGCCTCACCTTTAAAAATGATCAGTTTATATGAAAATGCTGAATCTTTCTAATGCACTCTAAGTTTTCCAGTCTGTTTGACTTTTAAAGGGGTTTTGCACTGTTGTACCAACAGGTCATGTAATTTCTCACGCTGTCTTTGTTTTATCCAAAAGTTTATTTACAGAAAAATGTTCATTTTCCATCAATTCCCCATCTTTGTTCTCTGTCAGCTTCTGGGTTTGGTGCTAAAGTCCTTTTGCTCCCAGTTGGGAGATGAAATGTTTTCCTCCTCATAGCAGCAGGAGGAACATCGAGACGTTGCTGCTTATACTGATTTCAGCATCACGATTCTTACATATTCATATCTGTGTAACATTAAAATAAGTGCAATAAACGCTGATCATGTTGGGAGATGAGCTGTTACTTCAGGAAGTGCAGCAGCAGGAAGACAGCTGTTCCTGTGACTGAAACCACAGAGGCCACAGCAGCAGCAGGAACCCAGGAGGAACCTGCAACAACATCACAAAGATCCTTTCAAAATAAAGGCTTTAGCTCCAAATACAAGCTTCTTCATAGATTGTAGCAGTCAGTATTACAGCGATTTGAAGGAAACCTCTGACCGAAGACACTCTGACGCAGAAGAACCATTTGTGGTCAAAAGTTTACATACCCTCATCATTGCCATGACAACTGGGTTGACGCCGTAACAGAAATATCTTTATCTGCATCATAAATCTGAAACATTCACATTTTATTTAGATGCTTGAATATTTTGACTATATGTATGAATAGCATTTTCCTCCTTTGCACATTATTCAGTCAGTCTTCTGATTATATTTATATTATATTATTATATTCATTTTATATGATGCTGTTGATTTATTTCAGTTACTGAAATTTTTAATTTTGGCCAAATTATGAGGATCTTCAGCATAAATTCTGTCAAATAAATGATTCAGTTCAATTCGATTTGATTTACTGAAATTAATTTAATTCAATTTAATTTAATTTAGTTAAATTCAATATATTTCAATATATTTTAATTCAATCCTGTGCAATTTAATTTAACTGAATTTAAATCAGTTCAAGTCAATTTAATTATCCAGTTAAATTTGATTCAGTTCAATTGGATTTGAATTTTCTTCATTAAACTGAATTTAATAAATAAATGAAATGTATTCAATCATTAGGTTTTTGAAGTGTCCTCAGGTATTAGAACTGAATGAACTGTTCAGAAGGTTTTACTGCGATTCTCAGTTTGTTTTATTCTCTGTTTTTATAATGATTCTCTTTCCGTGGGTTGCCAGGTTGGGTTCGTACCCGGATGTGTCTGGATGCTCAGCATGGTGCCGCTGATCACCGCCTCCTCCGCGTTGCTGATCTCGCAGCTGTACAGGCCCCCCTGCTGCGCGGTTAAACCCCGCAGCGTCACGCTGCCTGACGCCGCCACGGCCGTGACGTGTTTCCTCCAGGCCTCCGCCACGCGGTGGCCGCCGTCCGTCCGGTTCCAGCTCAGGAGGATCCGGCTGCGGTTGAACCTCCAAACGAGCCGCGTCACGGTCATGTTCCAGGCCGAGCAGTTGATGGTCACTTCCGCTTCCGGTACGCTGACAGACACTAAAACCAGGAGGCAACAAAACACAACACAACACAACACAACACAACACAACACAACACAACACAACACAACACAACAAAACACAACAAAACACAACACAACAAAACACAGCACAACACAACACAACAAAACACGACACAACACAACACAACAAAACACAGCACAACACAACACAACAAAACACAACACAACACAACACAACAAAACACAACACAACACAACACAACAAAACACAACACAACACAACACAACACAACACAACACAACAAAACACAACAAAACCTCACCAGGTGTTCAAAACTGTAAAAACAAAATATTTAAATCTTTTCTATTTACTTCTAGTGCAAATTTATTTCTTTGCTCCCATTTTATTTCATTTATAACATGAGAAAATGTCTCGTAAATAATACTTAAAGTTAAAGTTACTTATTTAATATTGATTAAATAAGTAACTTTGTTCCACTGACCCATTATTTCACTGATTATTTTCCAGAGTTACAGGAAAAACAATCTGCAAGTGGAACTAGTACTTTTAAAAAAAATAATAATATTAAAGGTTTATTTACTTAAACAAGCTGCTGTATTTTGCTGAAACGATTCTTGTGTTATTTTTTTTGCCTTATTTCAGACATTTGCATTAAAAATAGACATAAATCCTTGTTAATTTTGAGTGTTTCTGCAGCCAGATTGAGCATCCTGCCTCACCTGGAGAGATGAAGGTGAGCTTCCTGCTGCTCCTCCTGGTGCTGAAGCTGCAGCTGACGGTCAGGAAGGAAACGCCCTCTGACAGCGTCAGGGAGGCGTTGATGTCGTAACGCTGCTCTGCGGTGCGGCTCACTCTGATGGCGCTCTGGACGCTGGTGTTGGCCGAAGCCTTAAAGGACCAGCTGTGCTCCGGACTGGGGTAGATCCCCGCCGCGCTGCAGCTCATCCGGTTTCCCATCTCCTCCATTTTCAGTTCAGTGACTGGAGCTGCGAGAAAAGAGAAAAGTGAGGATCTGTGGATGTGGGGTTCCCGCAGCAGTAAGCGTTTCTCCTACCGTCCACCATCAGGTTGATGAATGAGTGACTGTGAGCAGCAGAGCTGTTGGTGAAGCACTCATATCGCCCCTCGTCCTGAACTTTGACCCCTCTCAGCAGCAGAGAGGCGTTTCCTCTGGAGATCTGATCCCAGAACAGAGACGCTCTGCCTCTGAAGCGCTGGTCCTGCTGACCCGGCTGACCCAGCTGACCCGGCTGACCCTGCTGACCCGGCTGATCCGGCTGAGTCTGACCGCTGTGAAATGAGCGGACCGGAACCGGCCGGGCCTTCAGCTGAACCCAGTGGATGTGGATCTCACTGCTGCTGTGGAAGCGGCAGGGCAGGATGCAGCTCTCCATGTAGACACAGGAAACATCGACGTCTGCAGCACAACATGGAGACGAGAGACACAAAGGACTTTACAGAACAAAACAAAGCAAATAAACGATATGAAAACAGAAAAATCACAAAACATTTAAATACAAAAATAAGTTTCTGTTCCTTTGGTCAGGCAGCCAAATTATTATAAATGATTTTTATGATTTTTGATTTTCCTCAAAGTTCACAGACATTTTAATGATATTTGGTCAAAATAAACTACGTTACTTGGATCATATTTCAATCAACCGTGGTTGTTTAAAAATGTCCTACAGAAATGAGTTTGAGCAGATTTAACTGTGCCGTAAAATACACTCACAGGCGTGTTTTCATTTCAGGAAGTCAAACTGGGGCTTTCCCAGAACGCGAACCTGATGGTTGTTTCATATGGAGTCACCAAGAAGTCTAAAGTTTCCCTTAAAACTTGTCAACAAAAAATTTAACTGCTTTATGTTAAGTTAATAAAAAGTTAGAATTCATTTAAGATCAAAGAGTTGATATTATAATAAACATATTTAATAAAATTATCTTTTTATCTCTTCATGATACAATAAGGAGATTAAATGAAAATGTGAAACATGTTGGATGTATTTCTCTAGTGAATAATTCCAACATAAATTCCTCCTGTTCAGATCAGCGTTGTCCAAAATGTGGTTCGGGGGCCAATTCTGGCTCCTGGACTGACTTTATGTGGCCCCAACTGCAATTTAAGAAACACACAAACCTTTCCTGCTAATGAAATAAATCTGGCTACTTTATTTAAAAAACAAATTCATGCTTTGTTTATTGTCAAGCAGGTAATTTTTAATAAAAATATTTAATTTTGGTGCAGAAGTAATCCTTAGTTGAAGATTTTGGTTCATGTACCGAATGTTTATTTCCAGCAGAGCTGCAGTGAGAAAATAAATAATATCAGATCTGAACTAAAATTAACAATTAATTCAGGAACATAAATACAGTAAAAAGAACCAAACATGGTCTGATAGTAATAAGTCAAATGTTTGTTTATGTTTTGAATATGTACTTCCATAATAAATCATAACATCAAAATGTTTATTTTTATATATTCATTTGAGTGCAGTTCTTCCTAAATCTGTATTTTAAAGCATCTATTTAATTTTAGTTACACCAAAAAACAAAACTGGCATAAATAAAAACACCAACAAAAATGTACTATTATTATTATATATTATATCCAGCAATAATTAAATGTTAAACAGTTTATGCTAAATGTGAAATTATTCCACATCTTTACTGATACACAGAAGCTTTTCTAGTAAATCTAAATTTAAATATTTTAATGTGATTTAATTCTCAACCAATTAAAATTCTCCTTAATATTAAACAATCCTTGAATATTTTGTTTATTTCTGGCTTTGTAAATAATTTGAGATGTCTGTGAAAATCAATTTCAACAACTGAGATTTTACAAATAGTGTGTTTGTTTTCTCAATATCTGACTTGATCGATTATTGATGTTGCTCTTTGTGTCGATGCCTAAAGTGAAGATTTGTAATTATTGCCCGAGTTTCTACACAATAACAGTAAAGTTATTGTAAACAAACATTAAAATCAAAGCTGTTGTTCCTGTTTTTGTCACAGATTTAGATTAAGTTCAATTTATATCTCAGAAAACTCATTTGGACATTTAACTAAAAAATATATTGTCAGCTAAGATCACACGTCAGTTTAATAATAATAACGATAAAGAACAGAAAGGTGAACTATATGATATTGATCCTCCTCCATCAGTGAAAACTTTGACCGACCTGCAGTGGAAACAGCCCAGAGACACAGAAACAGCAGAAACAGCAGAAATCCAGAGCAGCTCCACATTTTCCTGCTTCATGTCATCAGAAACAAAGAATCTGGAGAAATGATCCAGATTCACCAGGAAGAGACAGTTTGTCTCTGGCGGACTGGTTTTTCCTGATCAATATCAAATATATGATATGTTTGCATATGATTGTCCCTTATGGGAAGCCAGAGAGGACAAACTGGAGTTGCGTCAACAATCCTGTGCTGGTGACGCTGGTTTCTGTCGCCGCTCTGCAAACACAGCAGAAACAACAGCTGAGCTCATAAACTGCTTGTTTGCTCTGTTCAGTTACATTTTAAAACAGATTTATTTTCATTAGCTGAATATAAAAACTAAATGCAATAATTTAATCAAATAAACCTTCAATTTTAATACATTTGCACTTTAAATTTCTCTTTAACATCAAACATCTGCAGTAACTGATCCAGTTCATTTGGAGATGTTTAATTTGCACTTTGAAATTAATGCACTTTCACTTGAAAAGTGTAAATTAATTTTACTTTGTAATAAGATATTTTTCAATTTTACCACACAAGCTGTTTGCAAATAAAACACAAATCTGTCAGGTTCAATTCTGCTGATTACATTTTACATGCATTTGTTCAATTTATGAAAATAGTTCAGAATACTTGGTGTGATAGATTAAGTTTGCTTGTCTTTTTACAAACTAATAATAATAATGTGTTTTAAATCTAAATAATGACCAGAAGTCTTTTTTTTCAGTGTGCAGCTGAAGAAGTTTGTTTTAGTGAGAAAAACAAAAACCCAAATGAAAACAAAACTTCAACGCATCAGGAACAAACGTCTCTTCACAGTAAAATCAGATATGAAACCAGTTCTTCGCTTTTCTTCCTCTGTTCCCTCGTTTCTGTAGTAGAAATGTGTTCCTAAGGTTTGGTTGATGACAAAATGTAAATGTTTTAAAGTTAATTTGAAAAAGGAAAATGATTTAAAACGTTTAGATCATGTTAGTTAAATCGTACTGAATGTACTTCAAGTTTTATTTTTATTGCTCTGAATAAAACAACTGAGATGAAGAAAAATAAACTTTATTTAAAGGCATATTAAATTACAAGTGCAGGAAATTCATCCGTCCATTTTCTAAGACTTTGTCCCCAAAAGGGGTCAGGAGGTGCTGATGCCTCTCCAGGCTCCAGGCTCCAGGCGGGTCACCCTGGACCCTGGACCAGACTGTCACAGGGCAACACAGAGACAGACAGGACAAACCGGGAATTGAACCCCAGACCTTTTTGCTGCAAGGCATGAGTGCTATTTCAAACAGTCATTGATTGAAATCTGTGGCAGGTTTTTCCTCCAGATCATTTTTTCTGAAATGAGGACGACATTCATAAATGTTGAGTCACAGGACAAAACAACTTCATATTAAAGACACATTGATGAGAAAATAATCCCAATATTTCAGGAAAAAATAGAATTGAGCAAGTTATAAAAAGTTTAATTTTACAATAACATTGCTTGTGGTTTTGTGTAAAATTGAATAAGTGAATTTAATGTAACATTGTAAACGAGCTGCAGAGTCTGAGCATTTACTTTACTCATGATGTTTAAAATATAAACATGTTAAGTTTTAATTCAGGTTAAGGTTTAATACTGACATGATATAAAAAAACTTTCTTTTAATTGAGCAGCTCATCACGCACACACACACACACACACACACACACACACAGCAGTTAACATGGCACCTCATGTTTTTGGTCAGTTGAAGGAAACTGGAGGATCCAATCTGCAGACTCCATGCATAAAGACTCAGGACTCAAACCCACAACCTTCCTGCTGAGAGGCAGCAGTTCCACCCACTGATCCACTGTGCAGCTCTTTCCTTTGACTGGATACATCAGGATTGTTCTGCCTCTTTATTGCGATGCATGTTGCTGCTCTCATTCCTCCTCATGAGTTTAAAAGACAATTATATTGTCAAAACTTATTTTCTTATTTTTACCAAAACGTCACTGATCTTGTCCTGGACTGCAGAGTCTTCATTCGTCTGCAGCTTCATCTGAATGTTCAGGACTCTGAAGTTCAATCTCTCTGTGAAATTAAAGATCAAAATATTAAAATTATTCTCTGCTCAAAATCAAGTTTCCAAAAGTTCATCTTAGTTTCATTAATTTTATGAGTTTTAACCTGAAAACATTGTTAGGATAAGAACTGTTCATGATTTGGTCATAAATGTGTAAAATCTTTACTCACGGATCAGCTGGAGCTCCTCCTGCTGTGGAGACGGAAATGAAATAAAGTCAATACTAAGATGATAGAAATACAGAAATCAATCACTTTGTTTTATTACCGTTTTTCTTCCATAGGATTATTACTGCAATAATCAAAATGATCAAAACTCCAACAACCACAGCGATGATGATGATGCTGACAAGAACGCCTCGACTCTCTGAAATACAGAACAGGAAATTAATATTTATAATTAAAAGTGTTTATCATTTCCTAACTGTAGGTCAGATGGTCATGACCTTTGACCTCACCTTGGTTTATCCTCACAGAGGTGTTTGTAATAATCGTCTCGTCTTGGTCAGTGAGTTGGCAGGTGTAGACCCCCTCCTGCTGTGATGTCATATCCTGTAAGGTGAGGCTTCCTGACCTTGACACGTCCTTCACATGTTTCCTCCAGGCGTCTGAGACGCTGGCAGAGACGCTGGGCTCCGTCTGACTCAGGATGATCTGATCGTTGAACCTCCACACCAGGCTGCCTGCAGGCGAGTCGGAGTCAGAGCAGTTGATGGTTGTTGTCCTGTAGGGGGCGCCGGTCACTGCTGGAAGAAGCAATCAGGATGCAGAATGAAGGTTAGAGTGAAAGGATTTAATCCAGCTGCATGTTTAAGGATCCTGTTAAAGTTTTATAAAGTAACCTTCATCTAAAATTAAAGTTGACAAGGAATAATTTTAGTAAGGAGACTAAATATTTACATAATCTTCTTCTCAGAGTTGTTCTTTTCCAGTTCCTCCTGGTTCTGACGGTGCAGCTGTAGATCCAATCAGAACCGTCTGGAACCGTCAGAGAGCTGCTGATGTCATAAAGCTTCTCCTCAGTCTGATGGACTGTGGTTCTGTTCTGCAGAGCCGTGTTGGATGGAGGCTCAGTGGACCAGGTGAGTTCAGGTTGAGGGTAGATCCCCTCTGAGCTGCAGGTGATTCTGTTTCCTTCCTGGTGGATTCTGACGTCAGAAACTGGAGCTGCAGCAGAAACATTTGATTCAACCTCATCAGTCTTTATCTTTGCATCTCAATGGATGAAGATACTTTCAGTAAAAAAGCTGCTGCACTGCAAAAACACAAAATCTTTCCAACTATTTCTGCTTTGATTTTATTATGGAGATTTAATTTACTTAAACAAACTCCTCTATCTTGCTGGAAAGTTACTTGTCAGTTAGTTTTGTTTTATTTCAGCTCTACTAAGACTAGACTAAAGCATTTTGTAAAATTTAGTATTTTTCAGTGTTTAACATGTGAATCTCCAGCTCAGAAAGAAATTCATCTCAGTTAATCTGCAGCTGACCAAAAGCTTTATTTATTCAGTCATTTTCATTAGAAACAGAAACGGACAAATTAATATTTGACTCACCATCAACTTTGAGGTTGATAAATGTCTCCTTGGATCCGCTGGTGGAGCTCCTGAAACACCGATATCTGCCTTCATCCTGAAGCTTCACTCCCGTCAGCAGAAGTGAGAGGTTATTTCTGTGAAACTGGTCTTCGAATAGGGAGGTTCTGTTTCTAAAGCGCTGGTTCTGGTTTCCCAGCTGATCTTGATTTAGGTAGAAGGAGTGAACAGGAAGCTCTCTTTCTGTATAAGACCAGTGAAGGACTAAATCATCTCCATTTGTTAAAGTAGAGGGAAGGATGCAGCTCTGCATGAAGAGACAGGAAACCTCAGTATCTGCAAGACACAGTAAAGAAGGAAATCATGATTTATTCAGTTTGACTGAAGTGAACCAGATCCTGGATAAAAACTGCTGTTGGTGTTAAATGTGGCTTTAGTTTCCCTCTTAAGTCTCTGAAAGCAGCTAAAATAACTCCAAATAAATAGAATAAATCTGCATGAACAAACGATGTTTGCATTTAAATCAAATGTGTTGCCACATGTCGGGAAAGTCCAGATACTTTCTCTGTGCAGCTGCAGCCACATGGCGCCGTGCAGGAAGTTATCAGACACCAAAACACCTCAATCCTTCACTGAGGATCAAACTCATCCAAACCTGGAAGTAGAACTGAAAACACTCACCCGGTGAGGAGAAAGTCGAGCAAAGAAAGTTTGTGATTAGAAGAATCACAAAGATTTTCACTGCAGAATGTTCCTGCGCCATTTCATGTTAGACACGAGGAACGACTCTTCCTGAAACTTCTGCTCCTGCAGCATGTTGAGACGTGAATGGATTAATACCAGAGGATCAAGTCCCAGCAGGAAGTCTGGCTTTACTGTGTAAAAAAATAAAATGTTACTCTGTATTTAAAATAAGGGTCATTTGTAATTCATTGTAAATCATAAAACAGAAGAAATGAAGAAAAATAAACTTTATTTAAATATACATAGTAGAAAAAACATTTTCAACATTTTATTAGAAACTGCAGTTTAAAACACAGCAGCCTGTGATTCAGACACGTCTGTACTGGATCAGAAATGCAAATTATCAAAGAGTTTAATGAAAGCAAAAAGAGAGAGAGAGAAAAAAAAGAAAATCTGTATGTTATGTTACAATTTTGCCCTTGCTGTACAGTAACCTTCAAGTTTTATGTTTATATTTTAACATTTTTCCTTAAAGCTACATGCTTAGTTTGACACATGAGCTTCACCTTCAGGTCAACAAAAGACCTTTTTGTTCTTTATTCAGACCAGAAAACACAAATCAAATGATGAGAAAATCAGAAACAGATCAGATTTCACATGCAGGAAAACAAAACCAATGAAACATTTAAACATTTTCAGTTTGAAAACTTTTAGGCTTTTGATTCAGATGTTTGCAGACATTTAGGCTGATCAGCTGTTTTCCTTTAACACTCTGGATGAAATATAGATAATAAAACAAAGTTTGATCAAATCAGAAATGTTGATCAGTGAACAGCTTCAGTCACAGGAGAAAAAAACAAACTCATTGTAGTAAATTACACATTTAAAACATGTAATTAGTGTCTATTAGCGATTAAGGACTAAAATCATGAGTCCTTAATCTTATGATTAAGGACTCATTTTTTCGTTTGAAAAAAATCATTTTTTCAAACGAAAAACAAAAATCTGCTGAGTTCAGAGAATAAAGTTTTATAATTTCTGTTTGCAGCAGCAGAATCTGTTAAACATGAAGCATTTAAGCTGAAAAATGTTCTGACCTTTCAACCCGACCCTCTGGATATGAGAACATGAATGTGCTTAAAATAATCTGATCTTGGTTTTAAAATGTTGCTTATTAAATTCCAGGACTGCAGAGCCTTCATTCAGCTGCCGCTTCATTTGACCTTTCAGGAGTCTGAAGTTATTAAAACATAAAGATCTGATCAATATCAGCTTTTCTTATTTTAGAGTTGATGTTTCTTCATGTTAGTTGAGAGGAATATATTCATAAACATGTTTATAACTGCACAGATTATCATGGTATTAAAACCTTTTAGGATGAGATCATTTGGTCATAAATGTGTAAAATCTTAAACTCACTGATCAGCTTGAGCTCCTCCTGCTGGGGAGATGGAAAATAATCAATATAAGATTATTGAAATGCAGAAATCAATTTGTCATTTTACCGTTTTTACAATATTTCATCTGTAAGATTATTAGTGGAATAATCAAAACGATCAAAATGATCAAAATAAGCAGGTGTAGACCCCTCCTGCTGTGACGTCATATCCTGATACGCGTCCAGGACGTTAAAACGAGATGGAACTAGATTTTCACCGTGGTTCAAATGGTTCTTGTCTCAACTGGTCCAGAAACGGTTCCAAACACGTTTCAGCAGGAAAGACGTTTCAATGCGACGGATTCAGATGATAAAATGCAGCGCAGCAGCTGCATGTCAGCAGGCGAATCATCCAGTGGATTCATTCAAGAAATCAGATTTTTATTGTAGAAATTAAAAAGAACAAAATCCAAGGTGAGTGAAACTGTAACTGCAGCTATAAGGAAACATCTCCTGTTCCAACAATCTGAGTGCAGCAACAGGAAGGGTCAGAGGTCAGATCGGACCAAGCTTTAACTCCTGGCCTCCAGCAGAAACTGTTTGTTTGTTTGTTTGATCTGGTCTCTAGCGGCTCCTCTGGACTCAACGGATTCAGGAAGAGGTCGTGACCTCAGCAGCCGGTTTTACTGGAGATGGTGTCAATGTCATGTTGGAGGCAACTCGCTTAACCCACATGCAGAACACAGACAAGAGAGAGAGGAATCAGATAAACGAAAATTTATTCTTTAGACAGAGTAGTGGATGGGGGTAAAAGTATGTGTCTCGGAGGGCCACTGGATCTGGATCCTCTGTGATCTGAGGGCTGGGGAAGATGAAAGGTCAGTGGGGAGTGAGAACAGGTGAGATAATAACTGGAACGGGCTTACTGGGTGAGATGGAGTAAATCCGCCAAGGAGGGAAAGGTTGGGATGCTGGAGCCTGGGTCTTTGTGCTAAGGAGGGTTCTGTCCGGGCTTTTGAGGGCCAGAGGGATCAGAGGTGATAGATCCCCCGTCGGAGGGCGGGCTGGCAGTCAGGTCGCCAGTGGGGTCAGGAGCGGCTCTCCTCCTGATGTTGTGCAGGAAAACAGCCACAGGAGATCTTAGGTCGGGTCTGAGATCAGCAGGTAAAACTCAATCACGATGAACCAAAATCGGTAAACACTCGGGCACTGGAGAACCGGTCACCCGCTCCTCTTATGCAGGCGTTGATGAGGCCAATAACGTACAGGTGTGCGGGGATCCACCCTCCTCCAGATGGCTCCTCGAGGCTCCCTCTGGTGGACAAAACGGCTCCCTACGACTCCAGCATCCAACAGTCAAATTTCCATCTGTCATTTACGTTTATGATCTTGCTAAACAACTTTTGCCATTTTTTGTTATTTTTTTGTACAGAAGTAACAAAACAACATAATTAAATTGCAAAACACTTATTGGAAAACAAATGTACCTTAAATTAATAGTTAATTCCCAAATTAACTCTTAATTTGTGAATGGAAAGATGAAATCTGAGTGATTATTGTTTTGTTATATAACTGTGATTCTGTGCAGCTGGACTTCAGTCTGAAGCTCCTCACTGATCAATGGGGAGATTAACTAAAAATAAAGGGCATTTTTAATGTGTTTAATCTTCACTTTATTAAAATAATACAAAACTAAAACAGAGGCAGGTTTAAACTGAAAGGTTGTTGCATTTAGTAAATCGCAGAACATGAAGGCCGACATGCAGCTTCTCTTAAAATCCACCAAGCTAAAATATATTTCATCTCCTCCTGAGTTTTATCATAACAGCTGATCAGAACATTTAGCAGAACAAACTTCCTCCTTCCAACCAGAAGAAACTCTGAGGCAAATGAAGCTGCATGTCATCAGAGTTAATCTGGATTACAGACATTTTCTAAGAATTATTAACATTTTAATCAGACTGATCTGCAGGATCTTTATAGTTCAGCTTTTTAACAGCTAATAATTAGTTTCTTTATAATTAGGGTGATAATTAGGAGAAAATGATCAGAACCAGGAGATTCTTGTTTTTGCTACTGTTAACGTTTGTGTGGATCTTTTCTGGAGGAGGAGAGTAAAACATTTATTGTCACTTTTATTTTATTATTATTCTGATGTTGGCAGCAGGTTATTGCTTTGAAAGTGAGGATGAAACAGGAAATGAAGTGATAATATTAATGAAGAGATTCTGAGAGTTAAATATGACTAAAGTTACAGTAAGAACCTCTGCAGGTTCTGTTGGACCTCAGTGTTGATCACAACATTTTACTGAAGCGACGGAGAGTTGGGTCGGACTCGCCGGTCCAGAACTCAGCTGGCTCCAGTCTGACATAAAGAACAGGGATTTCTTTGCTTCTATAGGAAACTTCTGATCGAAGAGGTCAGAGGTCACATGTGGGGTTCCCCAAGGTTCAATCCTAGGATGCCTCTTATTCAATATCTATATGGTTCCACTGGCTCA
>VMRN01000235.1:203997-218491 GCA_010277015.1 Poeciliopsis turrubarensis
ATGGAGGACAACGGCTCTTCTCTCGGTCCACTGGGTTCATGTCTGCTCCAGAAATGATCTGATTGCTGCTTGGAAAAACTCTCATTGTGTTCAAGTTGTGCTAAAAGGAGTTAGCCAATCAGCAAAGCTGCTCAAGGCTGAAATAGCATCTCAATGCTAAAACTGTAGCAGCTAATGCTAATGTTAGCATCCACAGTCCACATTTCTGAAAACGTTCCTGAAATCTGGAAAGATGAATGGATGGAATAAAACTTTGATTTGTTGGATAAAAACCTGAAAAAAGATTAAAAACTATAAATATTTTATTTTTGTTCTAATGTTTAATCATGATTTAGCAGGAAAAAAGGATTTTTGAATGGAAAATGTTGTCAACATTTGGTTTTCAATTAAAATATGAGAAACTAATTACAGACCCTGCAGGAAACAAAACAATGTTACCTAGTTTTCATATATATTTTATGGTAAATTTGTGAGATTAGCAGATTGATGTTCCTGAGTCTTATTTATAAGAGTAATAAAGAAAAATATTAACTCTTCATTTTGTTTTAAAATTTAGAGTTAATAGATGAAATCAGAGTGATTATTTATCTATGTATCAGTGGATTCAGTGCAGAAGGATAAATAATGCAGATTATTGATTAATATTTACTGAATTAATCTGACAGTTGAAAACTCATCATCATCTCTAATTAATCTAAATCTGTTTCCTCCTCCAGAGTTTTATCATGAAAGCTGATCAGAACATTTAGCAGAACAAACTTCCTCCTTCCAACCAGAAGAAACTGAGATAAATGAAGCTGCATGTCATCAGAGTTAATCTGGATTACAGACATTTTCTAAGAATTATTAACATTTTAATCAGACTGATCTGCAGGATCTTTATAGTTCAGTGTTTCAACAATAATTTGTTTCTTCATAGTTTGATAATTAGGAGTAAAATGATCAGAACCAGGAGATTCTTGTTTTTAATATTTTTACCGTTTGTGTGGTCTGCTATTTTAGAAGGTGAGTAAAATATTTATTGCTTCCTTTATTTTATTATCATTCAGATTTAACAGATTATTGCTTTCAAAGTGAGGATGAAACAGGAAATGAAGTGAAAATATTAATAATAAATATTGAAACATGATTAAAAGTTGGAGCAGTAACTCTGTTATTTCTGCTCTCATATTTTGGGATCATTTACTCACCAACATGTCTCCCTCCGACAAATAATCTGACCATTCAGATTTTGTTGTTTGTGAGAAAATTTAGAAAATGAAAACACAGAAAACATTTTAATGTTTTTTCTTTGCCATATTAAATAAATGTTATTTTATTATTTTACAGATGAATCCAGAATTACTAACAGGAGTTTGAGGTTAAAACTAATATTTTATTTCTGCAAACAGGTTTTTTCTACCTCACAGTAATATTTATATTTTATAGCAGAGCAGCAATAGTCCAAACTTGAAGCTGATAAATGAAGGAAGGAGCTAAAGATTAGGGTGATGGCAAAGAGCCTCTGTGGTTTGGATTTCACTAAACATAAATAATCAAACTACCAGCAAACAAAAAGCTGATCAAAGGTTCTGCATCATAGTGATTTCTCCATGTTTTCCTATCAGAACCAGAACTTTTGGTTCAGTGAACATCATCTGGATCATGGAGACGATTTGCTGAGATTTTGTTTCCAAGCAGGTTTTCTATGATCCTTCAGAGAGATCTGGGTTTCTACACCTTTCAGCTCAACGTCCTTCTGCTTCTATTGTTGCAGAGTCTGAAACCAACGTGTCCTGTGTTATCAACCAGGACTGCATTTTACCATGTCGGTTTCATAACAGGATTGATTTTGTACTTTGGTTGTATAAAAATCCACGGTCTGAGATTGTAAGTTATGACCAGGGTAACATCAGAACCTCTGAGAGCTTCAGATCCAGAGCGTCTCTGTTTGAGGATCAGATCTCCAGAGGAAATGGCGACCTGCTGCTGAGAGGAGTGAAGGTTGATGATGAGGGAACATATAGGTGCCATGTATATTTACCTGTGGAACAAAGTGATCTGAAACGCGCTCGAGATGCAGGAATGGCTCCACATCGCATCTATCACATATTTCCTGTTCATCTTGCAGTAGAAGGTAGAACATCTTTATTTAAAAACATTTTTATTGATTCATATTTTGAGAGTTTTAATGTTTTGGTTCCAGGACATTTATCTGCTTAATAGTTCTTCATTTTCTCATCTTGTTTTCAGCTCCAGTTTCTGACGTCAGAATCCATCAGACTGGAAACAGAACCACCTGCAGCTCAGAGGGGATCTACCCTCAACCTGAACTCACCTGGTCCACTGAGCCTCCATCCAACTCGACTCTGCAGAACAGAACCACAGTCCATCAGACTGAGGAGAAGCTTTACAACATCAGCAGCTCTCTGACGGGTCCAGACGGTTCTGATCGGATCTACAGCTGCACCATCAGAACCAGGAGCAACCAGAGGAGAGCAACTTTAAATATTCCAGGTCCAGAAAGTTCTGATATCGTTTAATAAACTTAATTTGACTTTTACTTGAAACCTCAACATGCAACATTCAGATTATTGCAATATTTACAAAAAGCTGCTTCATAAAATCAATCTAATTTTTAATGGAAACATTTTTGAAATTGTTGCTGATTTATATAAAATTTGCTCTGCAGATGCTTTTATTGTTGATGTTCATGCAACACTTTACTTTTTGTTTATTCCAGGTGCTGATTTCTCTCTTAAAGCTGTTAAAGTTTCAAACTTTGAGTCTGAAATAACTCAGTAACTTTGACCTTTTGTTTCCATTTCAGTCTCTGTTGGTTTCTCAGGTGCTGAGGTTCCAATCAGCTGCACTTCCTTCAACATTTCTGCGTCCAGTTTGGTCTGGAGGTTCAACCAGCGTCAGATCATCCTGACCAAGACTGACAGAAACATCTACAACATCTCAGAGGAGTGGAGGAAACATGTGAGGGATGTTTCAGCGTCCGGCAGCTTCACCTTACAGGATGTGACATCAGAGCAGGAGGGAGTTTACAGCTGTGAGCTCAGTGATGATGAGGAGACGATGATAACTCAGCTCTATCTCAGGAGGTCTGGAGGTAACAGGATTCAGCTTCATTAGATGCTCAAAATCTGACATTATAAACTTGAGGCCATTTGCTGTTGTAGTTTTGATAATTAATCTCAAAACTACAACAGCAAAATAACAAGGTAGAAAGTGATCACATCTCACAGGTTAGTAAAAAGGTTTGATTACAAAATATAGAAAGTGGAGAGCAGGTTCGCTTCGCTAGCTTGACGTTTATAATCTTAACATGTGCTGTTGCTGCGCAGTTCAGAGTATTAAGGCGACCCAGATAGATTTCCTGACAGATAATCAGGAGTTAAAGTGTTTAAATTAGGCAATCAACCACAGCTGGTGATCAGGCATCACCAGCTGTGATGCCTGATTGATTGATTTACGTCCTGAACACGTTCAGACTCAAAGTTTGAACACGTTCAGGACGTAAATCAATTTTTATTTTGATTGCAAAATAAAAATTCAAAAATAATATAACCACCTGTTTTTTCTACATTTTCCCAAAACATAATTTGTTCATAGAACGTGGCGATACTCAGAGCAATCATCAAATATGATGAAATATTTCATTAAGTATATAAGAGCCAAAGTTAGTTCAATTTTAAACTGTGTCTCCTCTCCTATTCAGTAAAATTAATTTATGGGCCATTATAAAGAGAAATTTGCTTTGTTCTCTCTTGTTTCTAGAACTGACAGAAACCAAACTATAGATTTATTAGCAGAGAAAATATATATTTTTTACATATCCAGACATACAATAGCATCTCTCCTGCTCCTTTATATCCCCACCAACTTGCAACACAAACTTATACCTTTGTTCTAAACTACATGACTTTTAAGTGAAACTCCTGAAAACACACATCCATTTTGGCAAAGAAGTAGCTGGCGACAGGCACCAGCACCTCCCTACCCCACTATAAGGGTGAGCAGATAATGGATGGATGGGGAGTGAACCCATGACCTCCGTATTATTATCAGCAGTGTCTGACAGGTGAGCTACCCAGCCGTAGATATTGAGGTTTCATAGATTTAAGAAAAAGTTATCAGCAGGGAGGTGTTTCCTTTGAAGACTTATCATTTTGAAGATTTTGTTTTATTTTTAAATGTTTATTTTGATTTCCAACCATTTTTTTATTTTGGTGTGTTCATTGTATTTCCAACCTTTTATTTTTGAAATGTTGATTTAATTTTTTAGAACGTTTTTATTTTGAAGTGTTTATTTCATTTTTCAGCCTTTTATTATTATTATTAGAAATTTTGTATTTTGGCATAATAGTTTATTTTTAATTTTGAGGTGTTGATTTTCTTAGAGTATTATATTTCCATTGGTCAGTATGGCAATTGAACCCATGACCTCAGAGTTGTCAGTACCAACATGGCTAGCTGAACTAACTAGCCATGTTGAGTTTTCATGGATTCAATAAAAACTTAGATGAACTTAACCAAAGTGCTAATATTCAAATTCAATGTACTTAAAAGTATACTTTCCAGCCTTTTCATATTTTGAAGTGTTGAATTTCTGAAAGACATTAAATCCCCATTCTGGTATGGGGATTGAACCCCTGACCTCAGAGTCATTAGTATCATGTTCTAACTAGCTGAGCTGCCCAGCCATGTTAAGTTTTTATGGATTTGATAAAAACTTAGATTATCTTGGCAAATGTGCTAATATTCAAATTGCTGAATATCTGAAAGACAGTAGAGTCCATGTGGCAGGTATGGAACCCATAACCACAAGCGTTATTAACACCTCTCTCTGACCAGCTGAGCTAACCTACTTTTGACCTTGATGAGTGTTCATGGAATTAAGACAAATTGATATGATCTTACCTCAATGAATAATTGAGAAAAGGGTTCATATTGTTGTGTTTTTCAAAAGCAATATGTGTAGTTGTTCTTTTTCCAGCCTTTTCCAATTTTTAAGTGTTGTTTTTCTTAGAACATTAGATTTATATTGGCAGGATGGGGATTGAACCCATGACCTAAGCATGATTACCAGCTGAGCTACCCAGCCATACATATTGAGTTTTTATAGATTTAAGAAAAACTTAGATAATCTTGATAGAAGTGCTAATATTCAAATTTATCATGCTTAAGGTATACCTTATAGCAGGTGTGTCAAACTCATTTTCGTTTTGGGCCAAATCAAGATCATGAAGGCTCTTAAAGGGCCGGTTGTGCCAGAATGTGTAGATAAACCTGTTCACAAACTGTTAATATGTCAATGAATTCTTAAAATTACATAATATTATTGAAGATCTTTTCAGTCCCTTCAGGAACTAATAATAAATGAGACTGTTTATTTACTCGCCGTATAAATCATGGACTATAATCAATCATCAAATAAATTCTCAAACTGGAGGGATTGATTGATATAAATTGGCAGTAAACAGATAAAAACTGCATTGATATGATCGATAATATAATATTCAATCACACTTAGTGTTTAGTCTAATCTGTGGAGGGCCACATAAAAAGCTACGGCAGGCCGGATTTGGCCCCCGTGCCTTGAGTTTGACACGTGTGCCTTATAGTGTTCAATATCTGAAAGACTTTAGATTTTGATTGGCTGAAATGGGGATTGAACCCATGATCTCAGCATATCAGTATTTCATTCTGACCAGCTGAGCTAACCAGCCGTACATGATCATGAAATGCTAATATTCAAATTTTTTTCAAAATCAACCTGCATAAAGGTATACTTTGCAGCTGTTTTTAAATTTTGGAGTGTGCTTTTTTTAAGTTTTGTGTGTGTAACACAAAATGTTTTCAACAACATTTTGTGTTATAGTGTTGATTTTCTGTAGACTTAAGATTTGAAATCTCCAGGATGGGGATTGAACTAACATTGTCCGCTTTATTAGCACCGTGTTCTGACCGGCTGAGCTAACAGGCCATAATAGCACTGAATTTTTATTGATTTAAGAAAAACTTACATGATGTTAACAATGGAGATTTGAGGAAATGCTCATATTCTAATGTTTTTCAAAAGCAATATGCACAATAGTTTAGGTTCATTTGATAGTATTGCACAAAAATTCGTGAGGGACAACAGAGTCCCTGCTAAAAATTCTGTGAAAGAGGTGTTCGGAGCCTCATGCTGAAAGCCCATTGAAAGGCTGTTAACATCATTGTAAACTGCGTGATTGTGAGCGTGAGAGGGAATAAAAATACCAATAAGTATTTTGTTCCATGTAACACAGTAGGACTGAAACCAGTAAACCGTCTGTGGATGTAAAGGCGAGAACCCCCACTAGATGACTTTGTGTTTCTATGTTTGTTATGATGTAAAGCACTTCGAAATGCCTTGCTGCTGAAATGTGCTATACAAATAAAAATTGATTGATTGATTGATTGATTGATTGATTGATTGATTGATTGATTGATTGATTAGATGGTAAAAATCTGATATTGTAAACTACAAATGAGTCTTTAAGCTAAACTCCTGAACTTCTTTGTTTCCAGAGAATCTGCTGGTTCCTGAACTCATCAGACGGACGCTGGTTTGTGTTGTGATTGCAGCAGCAGCAGCTGGATTCATAATGTTCTACAAGAAGAAAATGGAGGAAAGTGAAGCTCTGCAGCTTTAAAGCTTTATTCACATTCAGAGAGTGGTTTTGTTTTAATGCCATTCTCCCATTTTACCCTCAAGATGATTCATGAGCTGTGATTTGGTTTTATGTTCATGTCTTTTAATTATTAGTCACATTTGCATATATTTCAGATCTTTTTTCTCAGATTTTACTGTATGTGCAACTTCTGCCCAGCAGGGGGCGCAGCTAAACATATCATTTATATCCTACCAGCTAAACTTTCTCAGATCTTTATCAATGCCATGATGTTCATTTCTTTTGAAAGATTTCTACATAATCATTTGTTATTGTATAAATATTTTGTTTTGTAAATAAACATAAATTTTAAATGCCTCCTTTATTTTTCCTACAGTGTAACATTGATCACCAAAATACGAGGATGATTTGTGTTTCTGTTTAGAATGAAGTGATAAAACTTGTTACATTGGAGAATATTTTGCACCAGATATTTACATGTCAGGAGGATTCATCAGACTGTTTATGATCAATAAATGAGGGAAACTTTAGAGTTAAAGGCAGCAGCAAAAACAGAAGATAAATATTTTATTCAAAAGTCATGTAGCAACAAGAAATTACATCATAAACACTGAACTGTGCAGAAAATTTTATACTGAATGATGCACCAGCTGAACATCTTTTATATCTATGAATGATTGGCTGGTGACAAAAACAATTTGTTATCATATGTGGATAATTGTCTGTATATTTAAACAAATTACACAAATGTCATTTATTTGTTGTTGAGACGCAGTAAAACAACAAAATGGTTAAATATCTTTTAAAATAGATTAGACAATGAAAGATGCATTTATCCTTGGAGAGACTAAATATTTAAGATTATGTCCTAATTTTTCTCATGAATGTATTTATAGGTAAAGAGTGCAGCTCATTTTTAATGAAACAGATTCTAATTATAGAGTAATAAAGATGTGAATATTTTTTATGATTCATTCAAACCAAACTCTAAATCTGCTTCTCTGTCAGACTGATGAGGCCAATAGTGACTGTGTGTAAAATAAAATGAACAGAAGCTGATAGTTTGGCCTTCATGGCAAACATGTCGATCCTTCACAGCTTTTAATACTGTTGTGTATTCATGGCTCAATATTTGAACAGTAATCTTTTTAAATTTAATTTTATGGGAAATAACTCCAAATTATAATCTCAAAACATTTCTAAAATATCCTAAATTGATGCCGTTTGGGAAGCTGGAGCAGTCGATCCAGGAGATGAATTTTGGAGAAAAGACCTTGGACGGTTTCAACTGTGTGTATTAATGCAGGTTAAGGTCTGTTTGATTATTGAATTATTAAAATAATCATCTCTAAGCTTTTTTAAACTGGGTCTGCTGCAGATTTGAAGTGTTTGTGGGGGCAGAGAAACCCTGAGGTCCGCCGGGCTCATTAGCAGAACCACAAGTCAGAACCTTCATCTCTGCTTCCTGAACAAACAGTAAAACAATACAAACTTTATTAGTTTCAATAAATCCCTGAACAACAATAATGTCATGTTTTTTCTGATCAGACCTTCCTGTCTGTCTCTCATCAGACAGGAAGGTCTCGGTTCACTTCCTGACATCAGAAATTGTTTTGCACATGAGAATAAAATCGTACTTCAATCACATTCATAATCCTTCTGGTTTTGAATTGCAGCAGCTCTGAAATGTGTTTGGAGGAAACGGTCAGTACAAAGCAACGTGTAATCACTCATTAGTTGCTGCTGACTGATTTTGACCTTTTCTTCTTCTCCAGTAGAAAAAAGAGAAAGAAAAAAGCAGAGCAGAAAAAACCACTATTATAAAAATGATTCCAATCACCAACCAAATTGTTGAGGGTGATTTATCTGAAATGAAAAAACTCATCAGAATTAAACTCTGCCTGGATATATTTTAGAGTTTAATCATATTTGTGTATTTTTAATGTTTTCTCTTACCGGCTCTCTTCACAGTGATCTGGGTTACCATGGTTTCATCTTCGTCGCTGGTCTCACAGCTGAAGTTTCCCTCCAGATCAGGATCTAGTCCCTGCAGACTGAGGTCTCCACGCTCTGAAACATCCTTCACATGTTTCCTCCACCTCTCTGGCACGGACCGGTTCCTTCCCGTCTGATTCAGAACCACCTGATGGTCGAATCTCCAAACTACAGACTTCACTGAACCGTTCAGCCCCAAGCAGGGCAGCGTTGTTTCATCTGTCGTCACGGTAACTGATGCTGAAAACCAGAGATGGGTATGAACTGGTTTTATTGAGAAAGACTCATTTCTTGGCTGATTTTAACTTTTTCTAGAGTAAAAACATGTTGAAGTTTCTGCTCTTAGTTCAGGGTGACGTTTGTTTCTGTTCAGCTCAGATGATAAAACAGGAAACTGAAAAATGATCCCAGATTCTGTCACTCAAACTTCTGTCTTCTCCAGTGGAAAAGAAAGAAATAACCAACATGAAGCAGAGGAAAGTCTCAGTGGAACCAAATACTCACATAGTTTCCTGAGCGTTGCTCTCCTCTGGTTCCTCCTGGTTCTGACGGTGCAGCTGTAGATCCGATCAGAACCGTCTGGACCCGTCAGAGAGCTGCTGATGTCATAAAGCTTCTCCTCAGTCTGATGGACTGTGGTTCTGGTTCTGTTCTGCAGGGCCGTGTTGGATGGAGGCTCAGTGGACCAGGTGAGTTCAGGTTGAGGGTAGATCCCCTCTGAGCTGCAGGTGGTTCTGTTTCCTTCCTGGTGGATTCTGACGTCAGAAACTGGAGCTGATAATCAGAGAAGTTAAAGTTCAGCACATGAACAAACCTCCAAGGTTTTTATTTGATTTATTGATCCGTTGCTCTTACCGTCCACACTCAGTCTTATTATTGAATCTTTATGTCCTTTATTGGTGCTGATGAAGCAGTTGTATCTTCCCTGATCCTGAACTTTGACCTCTCTCAGCAGCAGGGAGGCGTTTCCTCTGGAGATCTGATCCTGAAACAGAGAGGTTCTGCCGCTGAAGTTCTGGTTCTGGATATTTAGCTGGTCCTGGTTGCTATAATAAGAGTGAACTCTGAGCTCTGGGGATTGCAGCTGAGTCCAGTGGATGACGGGTTCACTGTCGCCCTGGAAGCTGCAGGGGAAGATGCAGCTCTGCTTCACCACACAGGAAACCTCTGCATCTGCCGGTAGACCTGCACAGAAACAGATCCAGGGTCAGATCAGAGAAATGGATCCAAGCAAGTTGGTGTAATGATAACTGATCAGCATGAGTTGAACAGCAATACAGTGGACATTTAATTAACTGTAGTTAAATATAAAACGTTCCTGCGGTTCTAAGATGGTCTTAGTTTTATTTCAGTGCTCACATGTTGCTGTTCAACCTGCCGGTTTGATGCTCCGCCCTCACAGTAACGTGTTCAAACCCATCCTACCCCATTTTGTTTCCAAGCTCATTTGAAGGAAAAATGTCTTTTTATGATGTGTTAAACTAAATGTTATGTGTTCTTAACTGCAGTGGAGGCTTTTATTTTCTGACATGCAGCAGAAATGAACAGCTGAATATCAAAAGCCTCAGAAACTCCTACACAGAGCAAAGTTATATCCAGGAAAGTCCATTATTCAGCATTTATTGTTGTTTATTATTTGTTTCAGCAGATCTGTTGTGACAGATTCCCTCTATAAACCATTTACTAGTGTATAGAGGAAGTTTTAATGCACCTTTATTTATCCTACAAACATGTCAGCTCATGCACTGAACAGTCAGATCAGATATGTTGATCTGCCACAACTGAACTGTTCACAGAAAACTGATGAACTTTGACTTTAAACAGGAAAAAAAAGACATTTTGGAGAAAAATAATGGCTGCATGCAGATAGCAGTTTAGCTTTGGACCAAACCAAACTTATTAGTGTTGGTCTTATGTTCATAAACCGGTTCAGAGCGACGCAGAGCTGCTGCTGGAAAATGGCGGGAACTCACCAACATGCTGCTCTAATTCTGTAAATATGATCTGTTTCCATGTTATGAGGTTTAAATTTACAGCATGAAAAAGCAATAAGACTGCTTCAACATCTCATTTTATAAAAGCCTACTAACACAAAGGTGCTAATAATTAAAAAAAAGAAGAAAACACAGAGAAAAGCTACAAAAACTCACCTATTTTCCAGAAACTCATGAAAACCAGGAGAGTTAGAGACGGCATTATTTTTATCTTGATGTAACCGGACTGAGCAGCAGCACATGGAACTGAAACTACAGTTTCAAGTGAACAAAGGAGAAAAGAAAAAGTTCCTGCAGATCCTGCAGGAATGAAATATTTCCTGAGGGCAGATCAGATCTACACGCCTGAACACGACTCACAGCATCAAGTTCAGACTTGAAGGAAAACCTGTAGAGAGACTGAAGTTTTATTTTCCTGGATCTGTCAGGAGTTTCTTGTGGTGAACTTAGCAGAAATTTTCCAACTGGGAGATTAACGTTTAGAAAAACTATTTTGTTTGTTCATTCTTACATAATTGTTAAAACTGTCACTATGTTGTGACAGAATGAGACCAGATATCGATCATTTTAGGGCAACCAGAGTAGAAGCAACATTTACGTTTCCAAACAAAACTGATGGATGTTTGGGCTGCAGAGCTTCATGCAGTAGATGTGTTTGTTAGAGGCTGAGGGAACAGACAGGGAACCGTTTTGGACCTTTCAGACAACTTAACACGAGTTGTTCAAGTTCCTGTCAGATGATCCGCATGGATCATATGGATCATATGGATCTCAAATGTTCTGCTCAGAACTGAAATCCTGATAACTGAGGAGTTCTGGTGAACCAAACGGGTCGGCTTGTTCTGATGAAGGTTCTCCTGATCCGATTAGCATCTGGAGATGAATTCAAACTGACGGATCTGGTGAAAGTTTGACAGATTAAATAACAGTCATGTCATGATCCTCCTGATTCTCCTAGAGGAGGATTATAATCCTAGATATAATCCTAGGATTATAAGCTGCCAGCCTCCAGAACCCGTTTGATCCGGGTTCTGGAGGAACCCGGATCCTCCAGATCTCAGGGAACCGGGAGGTTCTGGCTGCATGTTTGGAGAATTTCATCCCATCATCACACATTTAAACATTAAACCCTGCAGGAGCTGAGATCCTGTCTAAAGAGATGAAGAACATTCAGGAATTAAATATGAGGTGAAAAATTAAAATCTAATCTGGAATAAAACATCCTGGAGTTTCATGACTCAAGCAGAGATTATCTGTTTCATACTGACAGATTGAACAAATATGTAAATTCGTATTTATTTTTTAGATAAAGGTTGCATATTGTAGTTGAAGGTGGAAGTCGAGTTAATAAAGTCGGACATGTTGAATAATTTCATTCTAGATGAATTTCAATGTTTTGAATCTATTTGATGAATGTTTGGTTAATTTTCAGCTGATTCTGTTTCTGTTTCCCAGATTCTGTAAAGTTGTTGATTTATAATCTGACTCCGTTTCCATGGCGATCAGCGATCAAACCAACAAGAAAAAACTGAAATATAAATTTACAGTTGGAGGTGAAGACAGCGGCCCCTAGTGGACACATTTAAAACTACCAAAGATAAATGAAGAACAGTTTTGGTCCTCACAGGCTGCCGTCCAGCCTGTTCACACGTCATTAATGGCAACAAAACATTATTATCTCAGATATATTCAATTCCATGTGAATTAATTTATTAAATCTAATACATTAAACAATAATATGTTAAAAAAAAAAAAAACAGGAAATTTTACAAATGGATGTAAAAACAATAAATCCACAGAAACTCATTCATAATGAAACAGCAGTTGCATATTTTCAAATGTAATTTCAGATTATAACTTCATCTTTGTGGCTCATTTAATTTCAAAGCAACTTGAAAATTAGAAAAACACCATAAACCAGAAGTAACACAATAATAAGAATCTATTATTATGTTTAGCTGCAATAAATGTTCAGAAAATAAGTTACCCATAATGCAGTTCGGCATCATCTTTATGCAGCAAACCACACTTTATTAAACATTTCCTTCATCATAAACATTTATGATGTTCTATAAAAGTTTTGATATCAATATTACCTTTTTGTTTCTTTTCAATCCTATTTATGTGTCATAATTCCCATTTTGAAAGTTATAAATATGATTTTATCTCATTAAAACATGTCAGAGGATTTTTTAACTTCAAACATCAAACAATAAAGTTACTTGGTTCATAAACATCATCAGTGATCTTCAGTCTGACTGAGACAAATCTGACATGAATGTTTATTTTTCTCCTGAACATAATAAAACCTGACAGATTGATGAATATTAACATGTGATCAGATTTATAGCTGATCTGTCTGCAGGGATCAATTATGAAAACGGTTCCTAAACTGTGCAAAAAACCTCTGAGTTAATGAAGCAGTTTAACACTTTGCTGTTATTAAAATACATATTCAAGGCAGAAAAACATAAAGCACCTCAACATGAAATAATGATCTTAACTTGCAGCTTTTATCTCTTTTCCTTCAAAGTAAATGAAAATCTTTATGAAAGTTTTTTAATTCTCTGCTTGATCTTCAGTTCTGTCATTTTCAGTTCAGTTCATTCTTTATGTTTTGGATCATTTTCTTGTTTTCTTCATTTTTCTCTGCTTTTCTTCTTTAGGCTCCTCCCCCTCACAGCTGCAGCACATCTGGACTCAGTTCTGTGTTTCCAATGAATCCGTCTCTCCGGATTCCTCAAAGTCAGAATCTTCTTCATTTTCCTGTTTTATGGATTCTTGTTCACTGTCAGATTCATCTGTGTTCCTGTTTAAATGATGCATCTCCGTACCACTGCAACAAAATTCACCATCAAACACAGATTAATTTATATTAACTTGTTTTCTTTAGAACAAAGTCATAATTCTAAAAGACAAATTAAACATTTTGTTTTTACATTTTAATTTGCTTTGTGAATTTAAAGCAGGTTAAATTATGTTAGTTTTTCCTCCTGGTTTTGTTACAAAAGTAAAAAAAAACTTTTCTTTGTTCTTGCAGAAAATTTTGGGAGAAAATAAATTAAAATGGATGAAAATATGATTTTCACTTGATGGCAAAATCTATAATGTTGATGAAAATCCTGGTTTCTCCGTCAGTAAAGTGACAAACATTCATTATAAGCATTTAAAAAGTCTCAGTTTCTGATTGTTTACTCACTCTTGGCTTTGATCATTTCCACTTGATGCTTCATTTTTACTCCTTTTACGTCTGTAAGAATAAAGCAGACATGGAAAATGAATTAATGGCTTGTTTTGTTTTGGACAAGAGAATATTTTAGTCAGAAAACAACAAGAGTAAATTTAAAAGAGAACGTAGACAAACGTAGTTTTACCTTTCACACACCAACTCGACTGTCAGTCCTATGATTATTCCTGCCACTGCTGCTGCAATCAAACCACCAATCAGCCCCCACAGCACTTTTTCTTCTTCTTTTTGCTGTGAAGTTCCTGCATAAAAACAGATGGAAAAGTTGAATGTTCCTGTGTGATTTAGCCGTTCTGCAGCAGCACAATGATGTTATCGGACTGTTTCACAGAAGAGTAAATAATAAGATTTATTATATAAAAAGTAAAGGAAAGTCTTCACTTATGTATCTGAAAAAAAGGTTTTGAATAATAAAGATTTAATCTTCTGAAAATATTGATAATAAAATAAACCAACATTATTAGTTGTTCTCTTGTCTCACCTGGTTTGTGATAAGTTGCTCTCCCCCAGTTCCTCCTGGTTCTGACGGTGCAGCTGTAGATCCGATCAGAACCGTCTGGACCCGTCAGAGAGCTGCTGATGTCATAAAGCTTCTCCTCAGTCTGATGGAC
>VMRN01000236.1:0-21415 GCA_010277015.1 Poeciliopsis turrubarensis
CTGAAATGTTTTTGGAACATTGTTGCATAAGACTGATGTTGAGCAAAAAAGAAAGTGATAGTAAGTTTGCTTTTTATTGAAGGTCATTTTATTCATAGTTTGCAGATTTGCAAGAACTAATTATTCCCTAAGTTTTATGCATCATTATGTGTGTGTTGACCTTTTTTATTGTGAATAGCATGCAACACTTTGGACAAGTGGAAACACTGACATGATGTGCAAGAAGTAAGAACCCTCAGTGGCCTCAGAGTACTTCTCAGGAACTCGGATACAAACTCATTTAAAAAAAGAAGTCAAAACAGAAAGCTGTGGTAGGCAGTCACATATTTCAAACCACAGCCTTTAGAGTTTATTTCAATTTTTCACAAATACTTTGGCCTTGTTTACCTTCCATTGAGCCAAATGTTTATGCTAGAACTCTGGGAAAATTGGAACAGAAAAGGAATTGTGAAAAACGCAATTCATTTTTGAGAATTTCCTGCAGTCAAGTTCCCATCACGATGGCTCTGACTCACCAAGTCAGACTTTAAAAGCTTGCAGATTGGGCTCATTTTAGTTTATTTGATTTTATATTTGAAAAGTTCACTTTTTAGTGAACCTTTACTGCTCTACAATGGATTTAATACTTAAATTTTCATGTAAGATACACTTGTTCAATTGATCATCACGTTACAAAAGCACTTTGAAAGCAGGAGGTTTGGCAGCTTCAGGTCTTCATGAGTCTGTTGGACTGCTGGCCGTCAAACATGTTAGAACCAAGAGAAGAACCCGCTGAACCCGCTGCTCTCAGTTGGTTCTGGGTGAAGGCCTGAGCTTTAATGAGGCCAGTTTTTATTCATCTTTGTTAATCTTGGTCCCAAAAAAGAAAATGTATCAACATGAATGTTCTCTTTGCATTATAGATGTATAGTTTGCTTAGCAACGCTGCATCTCTAAACGATAGAATCACAAATATGAATGCTGGAAGATCACGTGATTTATAAGAATCAGCCGCCGAGAAAGAGAAAGTGAAACTGCTGCTGGTCCAACACCTGATCTGCTGCATGACTCCGCCTTCAGGAATACAGTAACCGAAGCTCAAGGTTTCTGTTCAAACTTCTTCAACCTCCAGCAAACAGCCGCCCAGAGATACTGCAGTCAGTAAGTACATCACAAACTTTCATTATTTTCCATTTCAATCAACTTGCTATTAAAATGTATTTGCGTAGTGACGTGTCATAAGCGGTATCTGAGGTTAGAGCAGCACTGACACATGAACAAGATTTCACATTTAAATGGGAAGTTACAGAAAATACTTTTGAAGTTAGCAGCTCCTGCACTTGAACGCCTCATTAACTTGTTTGACATCATGAAAATATCCAGCCTTCCCTTCAGAAACCAGGGTTTTATTGAGCAGAGCATAGTTGTTGGGGTTTTTGTTTGTTTGGTTTTTTTAAGAAGATGGAATCATTCAAACTGATCCGGAAACCTAACAGAGAAATCTTTATTTAAAAACTAAAAGCTTCAGTAACACAAGTTGTGTGACACAAAAAAGGGCTTGGAGTGAAAGAGTTACTGAGAAGGATATGAAAGCCTGATTAAAATCTGCAGCTTTGAGATTTTACTGGATGCAAATAAAAGTGAAACCAAACTGCAGTTTGTTAGTTAGAGAAGTTGTAAAATGTCAAATTTCTAGCGGAAAGCTCTGATGGCTTTCTGCTGGACTCTAACTGTTGTTCCAGATCAGAGTTCAGAACAGGACAGTAACTCTGAGCGGCAGAACCGTACTGAACATACTGAAAATTGAATTTTTCATTCATTGGATCAAAGCTCATTTTAGTGTGTAATGCACTAACCAAACAGGTACCATGAACTTTTTCCAAAAATGAATAAAAGTTAATATCATATTCATAAATGGAAATGTTTCAATTTCAGCTAGCTTCAAAGCTAGCTCAATTTCAGCGAGCTTCAAAGCTAGCTCAATTTCAGCTAGCTTCAAAGCTAGCTCAATTTCAGCGAGCTTCAAAGCTAGCTCAATTTCAGCTAGCTTCAAAGCTAGCTGAAATTGAAGCTACAGCTTCTGTCGAAGAACCTCCAGCATCTTTGTTCCTTCTGTGATGACCTTAGAAAAGAATCCTGCAAGATCAGAACTGAGAGAAATTCATAAATCCATGCATCTCTGAAAATTTACTGCGATTATTTTTCACAAAAATGTTATTTATCAGGAATTTTTATGACTTGGAGAGAAAACCACGTCTTTATCTCGGCTGTTGCAGCACACGTTAGTCCATTCAAGAATCCCTGTCACATATTCAGGATGCAGCAGCTGGAGCCGCAGACATGACCTGACCTTTCCTGTCCTCAATTTGTCAACTTCCTGCGCATCATAGAATTCATTATAAAATCCTTATGCTGGTTTATGAATGCATAAACAGTCTTATTCCTGAAAAATGTTAAACTTTCGATAGTTTTAAAAGAATCTCATCATACAAATTTAAGCACTTTGCAAAATTTTCCCAATACTTAAAATATCCAACAAGTTTAAACTCAATTATCGTGCTTTTTTTTGTGGGGATTTGAAATTTTGGACAAAATAAAGTTTTCTTCAAAAGAACATAACACATAACTGCAGATATATTTTGTATTATATTTTGATATTCCAGATTATTACCATTTAATCTGGAATATCAAATCTGGAATATCAAAGCATGCACTTCTAAGCTTTGTATGACTTTTGTTCCACTCATGCGGTTGATGTGTTTGTGGTACAAAACATGCTTGGAGTTTTTAGTTTTTAGGTATTTATCTAAAAGTGAGATGAGAAAGAAAAGTTATTTTTCAGTTTTTGAGCCAATCAAGGAATAATTTGACAAATCTGATCTTTTGCAGATTGACTGGTGCATCTGTCACCTCTGCTTATTTTAGCTCAGGTACTATAACATCTAAAGTAAAATAAAAGTTATTGTGTTCTGCCAATTTTAGATAGCCTTTCAATATTTTTTTGCCATTCAATACACAGCTGAAGATGTATAAACTGCAATCCTTGAAGCAATTTATTTGCCTTTTTTCAGTGTTCTATAAATTGCTGTAATATTATACCTTTACTGCAACTCATGTCCTCTCAAATGAAATGAGCAATGTTGTTGAACATCATCATTCACATGGCAGAGTGATAAAATGAACCGCTCAAAGTTAATAACTGTTGTAAAACTAAAACCCAATGAACGCCAGGCGACATGACAAACAGGAACGACTGTAAGCAGTGATTTGTTCCTACCAGTTTTCAGCAGACAAAGTTATTTTTATAGTAACATCTGAGATTTTCTGTGTTTACGTTCCTTTGTTGCAGATCACCTATGTTTCACTGGAAGATCACAGAATACATCCAGGCTCTGCCCTCCTCTCAGAACTTTGTGTTAGAGCCCGGTTCACACTGAAGCTTCATGGCGCTTCAGAGAGGACCAGGCCGCCGATGAGCGAGAGGGAAAGAGCCGATGATGGAGAGCCTGCTTGTGAAATCTGACGAACCCGGTGCAGTGGGCGGTCAGAAATAGGATTTTCCATTCTAGGATGGTCAGAGACAGTCTGGAAAGAACGTCTGATCAGAACCAAAAACGGGAGCCAGCAGCTGAGCCACAGAACCCGAGACAGAACCCAGAGGAGTCACATCGACCCGAACAAACAGCGGAAAAAATTAACGCAGAAAGCGAAGACCCTGCCGGATCAAAGCTAGACTTTCTGCTCTGGTGCAAGCTCAAATTGGAGGAGGAGCCCGAGTCCTGGAGGCTGGTCAGTGTGCCGTTTGATTTCTGTACAGCAGGAATGTGCTTTCATTACTGCTGAGTGTTTAGACCAACAATAGAAATGGAACAAGTGAAATCAAGAGAAAGAAACATTTCACTTAGCAGGCTGTTATTTACTTATGCTGTATAACAAAAGGATATTACTATACATATATAGTAATGATCAATTCTGTATTCTTATTGAGGATATAGTTCAGTGTTTCAGCTGCTAAAAATACTTTGTTTAATGTCCCACATGGGCTCTGGAAGTATGAAGTCTTCTCAGGTCTGGATGAGAAGATAAAAACAAGTTTGGAAAAAATTCACATTTCCAGCCCTTAATATGTATTCATTTAATTCAATGCAATAAAAAAACACTTTCTTAATCCCATAATGAAATGACCTTTTCCAAAAAGCAAACAATCGGACTCTTGGAGAAGCAGCCACCCAGACTTCCTCCTGACTCTCCATGCCAATTTCCTGCTGAGTTCCTGGAAATGATTTTTTTAAGTATATTTATTTCAGTACTTTAGTTCAGAAACTGGAACCTGTAATATATCTTATTGCTTTAAGTTTTGATAATTACGTCTTAAAACTTTATGAAATTAACCACAGGAATGGTCAGCTGTGGTTAGATTGTTTAGAGTACCTCAATTGAAGATTGAGTGGAAGGAAGCGGCCCCCAGCTTCTTGCACTGTTGGGTCTAATGTCTCTTATTTTCCTCTTGATAGCAGGCCATTATGTGCTACATGCAAGTTACCATGGATATGTCCGTGCTCAGTGCCTCTAAAGTAGGGGTGTCAAACTCAAGTCCTGGAGGGCCAGTGTCCTGCAACCTTTGGATGTACCTCTGCTGCACCACACCTGAATAGAATAATTAGGTCATTAGCAAGGCTGTGGATCTGATCTACACAAGGAGGAGGCAATTAAGACATTTCATTCCAGCGTTTTGTCCCTGTAGCAGTTCTAAAAACTGAAGGACACCTTCAGGCCCTTGAGGACTGGAGTTTGAGACTTGTGCTCTAGAAGCAACGACTCCTCCAGGAGTTCACATCTCATGACTCTTCTCCAAAATCCCCTCTGGGCTTTGCTTCAAAATGCATCAAAATACTCTTGAGCCTGCTGCTGTTTCCACTGATTCTACCACATATTTTCCTTCCATTAAATTTTCCACAAAAGATGCTGAAGAGCATGTCCATGGCTTTCTGCAGGACAGTTGTGGAGTCAACTGTCTTTCCTGTGATTGTGTAAGCTATGGGTGTCCAAAGTGGGCTGTGGAGAACCGGCAGCCTGCATGTTTTAGTTCTCTCTGGTTTAACGCACCTGGATCCAATGACGGCTCTTTAGAAGAACCAAGATGAACATTGACATGCTGAGGAGGCTGTTACTACCACCGAGGAGAGATGTAGAACATGCAGGATGACGGCTCTCGAGGACCCACTTTGGGCACCTGGTGTCACGTGTCTCTCCATCTTACAATTTTCTGTAAACCTTTCATTTACAGAGAATTTGACTTCATTAGGCCTACAACAGGACTAAATGTTACTTTTTAAATTGAATTACTGATGTTGTTTCGCATCTCTGTTGTATTTTAGTTGTTTAAAATGCCCCTAGATGAAGAAAACAATGCTGACCATACTAACTTGTATGGTCAAGTAACCATAGAGCACTTGTAACACCAAACATTAAAGTGTGCACAAGATGAGAAAATAGTCGCATAATTCAATAAGTCAACATCTCAGATGGTGTCAAACTCCAAGGAGAAGAGTTGGGTTTTAAATTGGCTGCTGTGTTAATATTGGAAAAGACATAAACCTGAAACATTTACATTCAAACCAATCGCAATTTTTAGAACAAGATTCTTATTTATAGCTGAATGCATGAGTATTTTTTTATTTTTATTTTCAAGTCTTATTCTAAAATTTAGAATAAGGTCATCTGTGTTCAGTAAGTAAAAAAAATCTTTCATGTGAGCATTAAAACCATAAAAAGTGTTTTGTTTTTTTTTTCAATAAATGTTACCTTCCTTAACTGCGACAGACTGGCGACCTGTCCAGGGTGACCCCGCCTCTCGCCCGGAACGCAGCTGAGAGGCACCAGCAACTCCAGACCCCGTTAGGGAGAAGGGTGATTAGAAAATGGATGGATGGATGGATGGGTTACCTACATGAAATATTTTATGTCATATTTTGAAAAAATGCCTGAAGAGCATGTGAGAAATCTTTGAATTTTAAGTCTAGAAAACTAAAATATGAAATTTATTATAGTTCCCAAATAATTGATTCATTTGGGAATTAATGAATCAGTCATTTGTAGGTTTATCTGCAGCTGTCAGGTGAATATGGCAGAGTAAATCTATTTCCCATTTCCTTCAAGAATAAATAGAATCATGCAAGACACCGAAAGATATATTTTAATATGTGACTGTATGTACAAAAATATTTAGTGAAATAGTGACAGGAATAATTTAACAGTATTGATTTTTTTTTTTGTTGCAGTTCCTGAAATGTTGAACACATTATTTTTGTAGGAGGGTCTTTATACGAAAGCTTGCAACATTCATCAGAGTGAACTTCAAACCTGATCGCAAACCTTTTAGCCCCATTTAGAAAATACTGTTACTGTAGTGTTTTCTGGTTCAGCTACAGAGAGGCTCTCAAAACAAACTATAAATATAAAACCCAAAGTTTCACAGAATTCAAGAACTGAATTCTTGAATTCAAACCAAGAATTCAAGAATAGTTTCACATCATGCCAAGAACGATGGGAAAGTAGAAATCAAAGTCTCAGTTTTTTTCAACGAGTTTCTGTTAATGTTTTAAAGGCGTATCTCAGATTTCAGTTTGGTAGATCAGCATTCCTCATGGCTACTGTTGTTGTTCTTACAAAGAGAAAGTAATACTTATGTCTGCAGAAGAAGCTGAATGGAACAAAAATATAGAAATAGGGTAAAGATTATTTCATTCCAAATGTCAGAACAATAACCAAGACTTTGAGAAATCACAGCAACAAACAGAAATACTTTAAATGAAAAATAGTTCATTGCTGGAGATCAGACTTTTATTTTTACTTGTTTTGCACTTTGCGAATATATATGACAATAAAACAACTCATACATGTTTTCACTGACTGAAAATCTAAAAATACCTACAAATATTTATTGAGTTTCACATAGAATAATGTAAGAACTTGTATTTCTCTTAGATTTCTCATTTTTCTGCACCTAAATGCTTCAGATAATCAAATAAAGACAATGTCAACAAAGACAAACCGCAGTTTTTAAACAATGATTTCATGTATTGTTGAAGAAAAGCTGCATAGCCCTATGTTAAAAAGTGACTGCTAAATGATTTACAGCTTCACCAGCAACACCCAGAGTATTTGAAGAGCTGCCAATACTTCGATGGCACCTCCCTGGCAACATAAAGTAGACTAAAAGGTCTAAAATGAAAACATTATGAGCCAATCTGAAGAATTCAAGAACATCTCAAAAACAAAGTATCAGTGTGAAAAGGATTGCAAAGCCTTTTCTAAAGCTTTGAGACATCACAGTGAGACTTGTTCTTCATTGGTGAATAATGGCCGACCAAAATTACTCCACGAGGAACTCTTGGAATCATCTCGAACCCAGATCAATATCCAAAGCACTGCAGGTCTCACCTGCCTCTGTAAAGGTCAGAGTTCATCATTCATTAATTAGAAAGAGACTTGGCCAAAATGGGATCCATGACCAAAACACTGAGAATCAACAGGAACACAAACGTCCATATCACATTTGCCAACAAACATCTTGATGATCCACAAGACTTTAAGTAAAATATTTTGCGGACTGAAAAGACAGAAGTGGAGCTTTTTGAAAGCTCAGCATCTACTTCAGTCTCCTAGGTTTTCTGGACGTGCCCAGACCTCCTCACCAGGGCGGCGCCCAAGAGGTATCCTAGCCAGATGCCCATCTGGCTCGGGCTCCTCCTCTCGATGTGGAGGAGCAGCGGCTCTACTCTGAGTCCTTCCCGGATGACCGAGCTTCTCACCCTATCTCTAAGGGAGAGCCCAGCCACCCTAAGGAGAAAACCCATTTTGGCCACTTGTATCCGTGACCTCGTTCTTTCGATCATGACCCAAAGCTCATGACCATAGATGAGAGTAGGAACATAGATCAACCAGTAAATCAAGAGTTTCACTGTTTGACTCAGCTCTCTCTTCACCACGACAGACCAGTACAGCACCGCTTCACAGCAGATGCTGCGCCAATCCGAATGTTGATCTACTGCTTCCTTCTTCCCTCATTCATGAACAAGATCTCAAGATACTTGAACTCCTCCACTTGGGCAGGACACTCACCCCCTCAGACCCTAAGAAGGGTCGGAGGGGGCTATGGTTTTGAGCCTTTTCCGCCCGCTCCAGTGAAAGCTACAGGTTATGACCTGATGAAGCTGTACAACCTTATTATCCACATAAAGCAGAGATGCAAACCTAAAGCCACCAAAACTGATCCTCTTCACACTATCGCTGTGCCTAGAAATTCTGTACAGAATTGATGACAAAGGGCAGCCCTGTCGGAGTCCAATTCTCACCGGAAACCAGCCCAACTTACTGCCGGCAATGCGGCCCAGACTCTAACACTGGTCATACAGGGACCTGACAGCCCTTATCAAAGGGCCCAGTACCCCATATTCCCAGAGAACCCCCCACAAGGCTACCCGAAGGACACGGTCGAACACATTCTCCAAGTCCACAAAACACATGTACACCAGTAGGGCGAACTCCCACGCATCCTCCAAGACTCTGATGAAGGTGTAGGGCTGTTCCAGTGTTACACGTCCAGGACGAAAACCACACTGCTCTTCCAGAATCTGAGGTTCGACTATCCGACGGACCCTCCTCTCCAGGACCCCCAAATAGACCTTGCCAGGGAGGTTTAACAGTGTGAATCCCCCGTATAATTGGAGCACACCCTCCAGTCCCCCTTTTTGAACAGGGGGACCACCACCCCAGTCTGCCAATCCAGGGGTACTGCCCCTGATGTCCATGCAAGATTGCAGAGTCGCATCAGCCAACACAAACCTTACAACATCCAGAGCACTAAGGAACTCCGGCCGAATCTCATGCACCCCCGGGGCTCGGCCACCGAGGAGCTTTTTAACCACCTAGGCAATCTCGTCCCCACAGATTGGTGACCCTGACTCAGAGTCCCCAGTCTCCACTTCCTCAGTGGAAGGCATGTTGGTGGGATGGGGAGGTCTTCGAAGTACTCTGCCCACCGACCCACAAAGTCCTGAGTCCAGGTCAGCAGCACACCATCCCCACTGTAAACAGTGTTGGTGCTGCACTGTTTCCCCCTCCAGAGACGCCGGATGGTGGACCAGAATCGCCTCAAAGCTGTATGGAAGTCTTTCTCCGTGGCCTCTCCAGATTTCTCCCACACCTGAGTTTTTGGTTCAGCAATCACCCAAGCCGCATGCCATTTGGACTGCCAGTACCCACCAGCTGTTTCCCACAGGACCAAAAGGCCCAATAGGACTCCTCCTTCAGCCTGACATTATCCCTCACCAAAGGTGTCCACCAATGGGTGTGAGGGTTGCCTCTGCAACAGGCACCGACAACCTTGCGACCACAGCTCCAATAAGTTCTGCTGGAGATCGGAGTTAAAGCTCCGTGTCTGACTCTGCCAGGCGTTCCCAGCAGACCCTCACAACACGTTTGAGCCTGCCAGGTCTGACCGGCATCCTCCCCCACCACCGGTGCCAACTCACCACCAGGTAGGGGTCAGTGGACAGCTCGGCACCTCTCTACCCCTGAGTGTCCAAGACACTCGGCTGCAGTGCCGACAAAACATAAATAATATAGATTTACTATCAGTTTGTGATGGACCGAGTTAAAAACAGGAGAAAAAATAGGGTTTTTATTTTAACCCAAAAATCATAAATGACAAAAGATAAACTGAGCTCATAAAAAGAGGTCAAAGAAACAAAACTGAACTCAGGCAAAAGTGTAAGCAAACTAGCTGCACAAACAAACATAACTGACCTAAAATAAATGACACACAGGGGTTTATATACTGGCTGATCAGACCACGACACAACAGGGGTAACTAAAGAATACAAATAACACAAAAACAAATAGGACAGCTAAGTTTGGCTAAACTAAAGACCCAAAAATGAAAATCAAAAATAAACTTTAAATACTAAAGTTTACTTAAATACAAAACTTATCTAAACAAAACTACCATATTCCCCTGCCAGCAGGAACTAGTGGTGTAATCCAATCAGCACTTAAGCTTACTGAACTCTGGCCCTCTTGCTTTGTTGACATCAGGGTGTGGCCATAGATTTGGCCATCACAAGTTATTGGCCATAACAGCATAACATCAGCAAAAATGTTCAAATCTGTGCATCACTAGTTTTTGTACTAAATTATTTGAAAGCTGTATTTTGTATTCACTCAAGTTACATTTGTCTGTTGTAAAAAAGAAAAAATTATGTATGTGGCAAAAACAGATTAAATCTAAAGGAGTGTTTCTCACGGCACATGATTTTATTCTCGTTCAGTTGCCCTGAACAGAATTGTCAGCATATGAATAAAGTTGTAAAAATAGCATGGAATATTAAAAAAGTCCAAAGTGTGATTATGTAAAGTAGACATTTTCTCCTGGCTTTTTTTCATACAGAGCGTGTAACTCTGTGTGTTGATGAAACTCTCAGGGATTTCTGAGTGTTTTAATGTTTTGTCTTTGTGATGTGTGGCTGCTGAGTCAGTGTTTGGACAAAGTCATATGTGGTTTTTAAAGTTGGAAAAAATGGGGTTATCAATAATGACTTATTCTTTCACTTGTAACAAGACATTGTCCCCATGTTACAAATTAACAACCATCACCTTAACATTACATATCTGCCTATGGAAGAAGTACCTTTTCATCAATTTTAAGAAATTATTTCCTCAAAACAAACCCTATATCTTGCTGAAAAGTTACTTTTAATGTATTTTGTCTTATTCCATGTGTACTAAGATATTTGCACTAGAAAGTAGACCAAAAGACTTGGTATAACAACTCGCTAGAACATAGTCTCATTCACAATTCATTGAACTGTTTGTTTTGATCTGCCGTAGCCAGAGACAGGAGCTGATGCTGACAGCTTGCCCACACACATCCGTCCGTTCACCAGCTTTGCAGAGTATCGTCTGGTCAAACTCACCTACCTACAGCTGCAGGAAAGCGATTTCTACTGGGGGCCCATGACCATGGAGGAAGCACATCAAAGACTCAGTCACGCAGCTCTGGGAACTTTCCTTCTCAGGTAGCATCACAACTTCATTTCATTCTTATTCCTGGTTTTACTGCTTTTATTCAGATGAGTCGGGGGGACAGCATGAGCTGAGGAGGACTTCAAAAGTTTAACTATTTAAAAATACTAGTGTCCATTCATTTTTCATTTGTTGGCTGATTTTTTTTGTTTTTTTCTTCTTCTACTGTATGGAATTCAAAGTTTCCTGAGCAGGTAAATATGTTTCAGTGACATTTGATCTGAGCTTCATGTCACATATTGACCAAAAAAAAGTAAATAATTATTGTTTATAAGTATAATTATGCACTCGATAAGCTAACCCAGCCTATGATAGAAAGTGCACATTTTCTGGTTTCTGATTTTGCACAGGTCATTTTGTATAGTGGTCTTTACTTCCAGTTTGTAAAATATTTTTAGTGAAAAGTTTTCTCTAGGACTGCATGACGTTACAGTGCCAGGGTTTCCCCCAGTGTATTAGCACCCGCTAGGGTCAGCGTTGCTTGTTTTTGTATTTCTAAAAAAGAAAAGGAAAAAATTACAACTTTAATTTTTTTTTTTTTAATAAGCCAGTCTGCAAACATCTCTACTGTGCTGAACATATCACTGGCAGGGCAGAATCGTTCCTGAAAAATTGATTTATAGTTGGTTAATTGAACAGGGAATGAAGCGTCTTGGCTTCATGGCCATCTGCCTGTTCATACCAATCAGTCACACTGCTGCCTCGCACTGCTGTGCTTGGGTCTCTGAAGTTTACCTTGGCATGGAGCCCATGCCTCCTTTCACTTAAACGGGACACAGATTCACCTGTATGGATATTTATTTCAACCCCCTCAGGTTGAGAAGTCATCTTTCTCCAAAGACTCATGTTCCTTTGGAGAAGTCTTCGAGATACCAGTCAAGTTTAAAAGCCACTGCATTTGCTCTACTTAGTTTAGTGTGAAGCGCATATATAAACCCTATAGTCGCGTGTTTAGAGATGTATGTTTTCCATCGGCTTTTTTTGGGGCTGGCCTGCTTTTTAGGGCCCTGCTTTTTAGGGCCCTGCTTTTTAGGGCCCTGCTTTGGAGGAGAGCCAGCTGGGCCTGGTTTGGTGGGTGACACAAGCTTCGCTCCTGTTCGCTGATTGGCCGAGGGCGTGGTCAGACGGAGCAGCAAACAGAGAAGAAAAAATATTTCAACTCGCTGCAAGATGGAAGTGATGGACGATACGAACAAGTGGTGAACAAAATGCCGACTTTTCTTTGCTTCGGATTTCAATATTCAGTGGCAGCTGAATATTGATGGATCTGTGAGGAATGAGTTGTTTTGTCAACGTTGCGGAGAGAATGGAAAACCTCGTTAGCTGCTTGGAGCCCGCGGTGACACTGACTGCTGCAGCTGCCGTCCTGCTGCAGCTGCCGTCCTGCTGCAGCTGCCGCCCTGCTGCAGCTGCCGCCCTGCTGCAGCTGCAGCCGCCCTGCTGCAGCTGCCGCCCTGCTGCAGCTGCCGCCCTGCAGCAGCTGCCGCCCTGCAGCAGCTGCCGCCCTGCTGCAGCTGCCGTCCTGCTGCAGCTGCCGTCCTGCTGCAGCTGCCGTCCTGCTGCAGCCCACCAGGTGAGCAATTTGGAGATTTATCTGTCTGCTTTTTACTATATTTAAGGTTAATGAAAGATCAGAACATAAATGGTTAGATTCCTAGCTAAGGTTGCATACATACAGTTATGAAAGACTGGAAACACAGAATCTGCTGTATTTTTGTTGCTCAGATACAACATGCGCATTTTCTGAAGACACTCAGTTTCACATTCCTCAGTTATAAATCACGTCCATATTGTGCAGCAAGTTGCCTTCATGTTTCATCTTCATGTTTCATCTTCATGTTTCATCTTCATGTTTCATCTTGAATCTAAATGCTTCCATTGTTTCTCATCTTGCTGTTGCATCAGGTTCCCCCATTGTGAGATAATAAAACATTTTATATGATATCCTATTATTGTGAAATGAATACATATCAGTTCTCTAAACGGTTATGAACTATTAATTGTAGAGGACATAAAACCAATAAACCTGAAGAAAACAGTAGTGCTATGTATGTCTGCATTGGTCTAAAACTAACAACATAATTAAGTTTTGTCTTTAATTTACACAACTATTCCAGTTATTTATAATTCTGTGTGTCTGGATGGTAAAAATTGTTTGCATATATAAAGTAACATGTCAGTTTTAAATAATTCCTTCTGTGTAACTTCCACATCAGTAACTCTGTCATCTCTACGTTTATGTGCTACAAGCTGTAACCTCTGGTTTGTTCTCCAGGGAGCAGAAGAAGAGGAACATGGCTGACATGACGGAGAACCATGAGAACCGACAGAACAACGACTGGATCTCCTTCAGGAGGAAGCAGCGACCAGCTGATGGCAGAGCTGCATGGAGTCGAGGCACACGAGAAAATAAAAGCCGTTTTCTCTCAGTCAACAAAGTCTCTCTTTTTATATTCTCTCCACACATTATTGTACAAACTGCAGTTTGTTTGGCATCGAGGTCCTAATACAATCCTCCCAAAATGTGAGGAGCTTTAGACCGAGAGAAAGTAACATTATATTATATAAATATGTTATTGACACATTACGTGTGTCAATATGTTGACACATTATTAATACATTATTCAGGTATCAATACCTGAATAATGTATCCAAACATTTTGACATTATTTTCAGGGTTGCTATTAAAAAGAACCCAGAATACAAGACATGTTTGTTGGTTTCTACTGTGTACTTTATTCTATCCACTCGCTGTTTAGTTGTCTTCCTGGAGAATCTTCAATGTAAGAAAGTTAAAAAATGTGTCCAAACCTGTAACCTTAATTAGTGATAAACAACATTGAGTTTAAACTTTTAAGCCCCCAATTAATTCCTAGTGACCACAATGTGAAAACATGAAGGTTTGATTAAAACTCGAACCAGTCAGATTAGAAGGAATACAGCTTTATTTCTTCTCAGTGCAACTTGAACATTGGAATATATTAAGAATGAATTATTTGCAACACCCTGATTAGCGCATGTATATTTGACACTGTATAACAAGTTTTATAGTAGTTTAATACAAAAATCATTGTTAGCTTCCCCTGCATCATCTGAGCCACCTGCTTTCCTCCCCTGCAAGGTGGAAATCGGGTCTCCTGCTCGCTGCGTTGCAGCTTTTCTTGAAGTCTCAGAAAAATCACAATCGGTCTATAAAAAATAGCTCAGCTCTCTCTTCTTCTTCTGTCTCAGAAAAAAAACTTGCATTAGGTCGCATAGCAACGAAGCACAGCACATGGCTCCTGCAGGCCGGGTGCTATACCCCCCACCGCCAGATGGGGGCACCCTGCAACAGAGCCCAGGGGAGTTGTGGTTCAGCCCATGGAGCACATGTTGCTCTCGCCCTGCAGTCGCTAGTTTATATAAACTCAATAGACACGAAATGGAAGAGCTAGTAAAGCCACATGAATTTAATGTCCCGTTTGTCCCTCTGTGTCCAGAAGAGACATGCAGTGCAGTGGATTTAACTCATGCAGGGCCGGTCCAATGCTGTATGAGGCCTTGAGCAGAATAGATTTAGGGGAACCTACAATCCTCTGATGACAAGACGACTAATCTACCATACAGCCACAGTCGCCCAGTGCAAATAATTGAGATTTATTTTAATTGTACTTTTTTTATTTGTTGTTTTTAATGTTCCATAGTTGTGGGTTTAAACTGTTGGCAATGACTTCCAGTAACATAATTACCCAGTAATATGATACATTTTCTGTCAACTTAACAACTTTTAACACAAAACCATGGTGGACCGCCTTGACCTTTGACCACAGGGCTGGATATCTAGAACTTAATTGCTACAACTGTATTTGACAAAAGTTTCTCTTTTAATTAATTTTTACAAATAAAATATTAAATCAATTAGAATCAGAGATTATTGTCATCATAAAGTTTAGCTCTTTAAACTACTTTTTCTTTTTTTTCATGCACATTGAAACATTGACATTATCACTGAAGAGACTGAACTGAATTGAAAGTGCAGTAGAAAATGGGACTACTGTTGTCTGTCTGTTAAAATATTTCATCAGTTTCACCACAGCAGTGCTGTGACTAATCACTGTGCTTGACTTTGTAAAAATGCACATCTTCATAAACGTTTAAGGAAATGTTTTATTGTCTAAAACCAAACATCTCACTTTTCCAGGTTTTCATATTCAGGGTGTTTTAAAATATGCTTAGAAATATTAACTACGGGACGTGCTGTGGTGGCGCAGGGGTCAGCACGCCCCACGTTTGGAGGCCTCAGTCCTCGATTCGGACATCGCGGGTTCTAGTCCCGGTCCCGGCGACCTTTGCTGCATGTCTTCCCCCTCTCCTCGCCCTCCTTCCTGTCTGCCTACTGTCAAGAATACGAGCCGCTAGCGCCGCAAAAACTCTTTGGAGAAAAAAAAGAAATATTAACTACAAACTGGTTGTGCTTCAGTGGAATAATTTGTTATTACAGTAAGCTAACTTCATGGCCACTTGGTTTTATCTAAACATGCGCCGTCGGTCTGACTTTCTCATCTCATCTTTTCACTTGCGTTTGTGGCTTTGCAGTGCTGGCCGCAGCAGATCATGTGACACGCTGCTTTGAACCGAGTGACCCTGCAGGGAGAGACTTTAGGAAAGCAACTAACCTGCGTTATGTAAGGTTAACGTGTTAAGCTTTGTAGAATTATCTTTAAAGTGTCAATGCTTTAAGATTAACAGGCCTACAGAAAACATGCTTTACGACCCACAAACCTCTGAAGGAACTCTACAATCACTGGTCACTTTATTAGGTACACCACATTAGTCTGACTTCCTTTTGTCTTCAGAACAGCATCAGTTGACTCAAAGGCCTTCTGTCAGACTGAGATCAGACTGGACAGGTCATTCTCTGTGAAACTGAGATAGGGTTCTGAGTAAAATCCCATCTGAGCAGCAGTTTCTGGCACCAACAATCATGACTAGCTTCACTCAAATCACTTAATTCCCCTTTTCTTTCTCACTTTGATGTTCACCTTAGACTTCAGTGATCTGTCTGCACCATGGACCATCTGTCTGCACCATGTCTGGATGCTTAAAGCATTGAACTGCTGCTGTGGGATCTGCTGGTTTGTGGTTTGTGTGGACAAGCAATTGAACACAAGGCTGTTTCTCAAAAGTAGGATTCAGAAATTCAGGATAAGGGATAAAGCCAGGCTTGGCATTGCTCATCCTTCCATTTCAGGCTTAATTCATTTAGGTGAATGTGTGTCAATAGATTTCTTCAGCAGGCCATGAGAAACTGATGCTACATAGCAAACGATAGCAGATCGATTGAATGCGTAATTAGCCCAAATTATACACTTGCTCAAATAAAAAAAGTTATCTGAGAAATGAACAGTGGAAGTCAATATAATATGTTAAACTGATATTAGCTTACTAGTATTTATACAGAACAAACATAACAGGTCAAAACAGGCAGATACTGCAAAATATCAGGATATTTTTGCAGTATCTAGAAAGTATTAAAAACAATAGTTTGGATTGGTGGACATGTTTTTTTTGTTGTTGTTTAAAAGCATAAACAAAAAAATGTATGTTTATGCTTTTAAACATAAATGTTTTTATGTTTAAACCCTGTTTAACCCATCCATGCTTGCAGTAAGTTTAGCATGTTCCAGCTCTGTCATCAAGCACCCTGATCTGCGCAGTAACAACAGTCCTTGTTTTCACAGGGACAGTGGCCAGCCTGATGTTTTCTTCACTCTCAGCTACCAAAGTGAAGACGGCCCCACCAGCGTCCGCGTCCAGCTGAACAACCTGCTCTTCAGCCTGCATGGCAGCCAAAAAACTTTCCCTTCGCTGTTCGCTCTGCTTGCCTTCTACACCAGCTCCCCCTGTAGGCTGACTGAGCCCTACCGCAGGCAGCGGCCTGAGCGCCTAAAACAGATGTGCAGGAGAGCGCTGGTACGAAGCTACGGTGCCGAAAGAACATGCACCTCACCTGGACTCAGCCCTGATATTAAGGCTTATGTTAGTGCATACCCGTACTGTACATAGACAAACCTGTGGATGCAGTGCCTTTTTCTGCATTTAGATGTCATTTATTAAGTTAAAAATTGTGTATTTGTTTTTGTATTTTGCTGGAGACAATTTGGTACCACGTGTAATGAGGAAACAGATTAAAAGTGTTCTATTCATGATTTATAACATCATTGTATGCTTGACGGTTCAATCATCTCCATTTAATCTGACTGTTGTTGTTATTAAAATTTAAATGAAAAGGAAGTCAAAACAAGGCACACTAATCATTCGACATTTTTCTTTTCCCTTCAATATGACATCCACCCTGTGCTTCAACAGAACAAGAGAAAACCTCTGGCAAAGTCCAGATAGGAGTCTGATTTATTCCTCAGAAGCCAACGAATTTGGAGTTTCGTTTTCACAGCAGAACGTCACAGGTTAAAGGTCATATGGTGGCGAAAGTTGTCAGATTGTTTATCTTGCTGTAATTTTTTTTGCATCATAAAATCCAGGCATTTTAACAAGGGTGTAGATGTTTCACTCCACTGTTTTAAAATCCTGAGGCAAATGTGGAAACTTTTTATACAAGATGTTTTTTAGGTAGCGTGTTGCCTAAAAACGTCTTCAGGCAACATGTTGCATGTCTGTACCTCATCTTGCTATGATGTGGAGAAAATGAGAAATGCCAATGCTGCAAGTGTCTTTACAGTTAATAACATTTGATCTGTGAAAAATAACATGATCTGATATGCTAAGTATTTTATTTCAGGAAAACAAGAACATCATTTTCAAAGCATCTTACATGTTACAAATTAAGAAATTCATATATTTTCTGTCTCATGCAGTGTTTCCATCCTGAATGATCAGGATGGACAGAAAAATGTTTCTCTCCATTTTTGTGGACATGAATGCCTCATTTGCATTAAGGCATTTGTAAAATCATTTCTTTGTTTTTCAGCAGTTTTATTTTTCTGTTTGGATTTTTTTGATCTTTTAGTGTTGAATTTTGTTCCATTCTGCTTTTGTTTTGTATCTTATGCACAAATCAAACAGTTATGCACTGAACCCTAAGATTGCACTTTGGTTGTTCTAGTTGGAGACATTACATTTAGTTTGTCTAATGTGTGCAATTTTAAAACTAATTCAAAACTTGAATGAATTTGTCATGTTCTTGTGTTTGTGAAAATGTATATATTGATACAAATGCAGCTATCACACAATCTCTTCTAAAGGCTTTTCCATTTTTTTGACAAATGAAGCTGTCATTTTTGGCTAATTTTGTATATTATAGCAACCATATTTATTTTAGGTCATGCTCGTTATTACTTTATGTTAATATGAAGCCTAGGTGTAAATTCAAACTGGAAGACTCTATTCATCTCACCTGCCCAATCAAAAATGTCGTCATGCGCCTTGATTACAACCTATCGGAGATGGTCTCCTTTGATAAGGTCCAGCTGTTCATCGGTTTCCGCTCTTTGGCTGAGCTTCAATCAAGCTGCTGCTCAACCTCGTCATGGCCTTACGATTTCACGTGTCCTCAGTCTTTCATGGAAATATTGGACTTTTTCTTCTTTTTATTCAGGCTGGAAAAAGTTCCCGTTGTGCAGTTGGCATGAATTTCTGCTCTTACCAGGTCAATCTCTCTCAGCTCTGGGATAATCTATCCCCAATCCCACTCGTTGCAACTTTGCATCACAGGATCCCCTCCAGCCGACTTCAGTAGAATGTGAACCTTCAACCTCGGTGGGATTCTCCTTCCTCTGATCCAGTTCCCAACATCTCATCCAGGGTTTATACAGGAATCCCAGAGTTGAATTTACTGCTTTTTTTACTATCTGAACAATATTTTTTACTACCAACACAAACTCAAGCCAAATTCGCGCCGATTTCCTCCAATTTGGAAGATCGGTGATGGGCGATGTCTACGTGAAGCCAATCTCGTCCTCTGATCTTTCGACTGTAGCAAAGGTCTATAAATCAGTCTCTGTCGTCTTCTGCTCTGCAGTGAGAGGTTTGGCTGATGGACCGGCCCAAACGGTCCGGTCTGCAAGCTTGTAGTTACCAATAGAGACCCCACTGTTACCAACTCAGAGACTTTCTTCCTATATTTAACGACGTCTCAATCAAAAAATGCCACTAGCTAAAATCAAAATGAGCAGGTCAAACTTTTTACAGACTGATAATCTACGATCTGTGAGAAGCTGCAGTCGCTTCACTGACCCATGGAAGATAACGGCTCACGGAAAACTTCATCCCACTGACTTGAAGGTCTGACTTTAACTGGACCAAAACCTCTCGTTGAAAACAGGAAGCACTATTTTTAGTGCTTATCCTAAATTCATAAGACTTGGGATTTTTGTTTTTTAAAAGAATATCAGTAAAATGGAATGACATTCCACTTTCACAAGCCCAGGTTTTATTCTCAGAATATTAGTTTGCTCCAATTGTCAACACCAGGACAAATCCATAACAAGGTTCAAAGGTATCATATTTCACAGGTCATTGAAAGGTTTAAATAAACAGGTGATGACACAGCAACTGTCAGACCATCCAGCTGTTCAAATGAGCTGATCAATCACAGCTGTGATCAGATCATCATTTTATAATCAAACAAACATCAAGCCTGAAAACATGAAACTGTAAAGGACTGGATGTGTTGCCCTTTGTGTGGGAAACGTTTGCAGGTTTTATTATATTGGATCCTCATACATAAAGTGGAGCTGTTTGTTGCTATGGCAACAAATCTGTGTGTAGCTAGCCGACAAGGAAAGTGAAAGGGGATACAAGAGGTTTTGAGTTGTTCTTTGATGGGTTATTTTCCCTTTGCTGTGGCACACTGCTCTAAATTAAGAAGGTTTCATTTAGTTACCACATAAACTGCAGTTTGATACTTGACCAAATCTGGGAGTTTCAGGACGTAAAATCTATAAATAAATGGTTGGTATGACATTAAAAATCAACGTTGTGAACTATTCGAATGGCTCTTTTGTGTAATCTGCATAATGGTTGAAGTGAAGTTTTGTGAGTGTTGCCCAAACTTCCACACAATAACTATGGCAAAATAAGTGATCAGTAGAGACCATGAAGGAGTTTAGAAATGTTCTAGCATCAGAGAAAACTGCAATACTTGTAGTTATTTTAGACTGAACTTGTCTAATATGAAGTTTTCAACAGGTCTTGTTATGAATCAATCCTCCCAAAAACCAACTTTCTCCAGTCACATGATCAGTTATTTGTAAATCACTATGCTTTTTAAAATTCCCGCATAACATAAATTTGGTTTTATCTCAATTTTGTGATAATTCGTTAATATCAAAGCACTGTTTCAATTTTCATGACTCTAAATTCAAAAGCTGCCGTAAATTTTCACCTGGACAAAAAATTTTTGTATCATCTGCAAATAACACAAAATTAAGTGTTTATGATATATAATTTATGTATAAAATAAACAACTTTGGTCCCAATTCTGAGCCCTGGGGAACACCACAAACAACATCCAGGCATGAGGACTGGAAATCACCCAGTTGCACAAACTGTTGCCTGTTGCTGGGAAAACTTTTCATCCGGTGCAAAACTCCTCTTAGATCACAGCGCTCCAGTTTCTTGATGAGTATTTCATGATCAATTGTATCACATGCTTTTTTTAGTCAATAAATTCTCCAACAGAAGGTTTCTTTTTACCTTGTGAGCTGGTAGCCTCAATTAATTGAAGCACTGCCGTCGCTGTGGATCTTTGTGACCTAAATCTATACTGACTCTCAGTCAGTAGTTGGTGTTTTTTAATGAATCTTTCCAATATGGCAACAAATATTTTGTCCAAACTTTTGGAGAATTGTGGAAGTAAAGAAACAGGCCTGTAATTCATGAAATGATGTCTATTCCCAAATTTATATAGTGGGATGACTTTTCCAATTTTCATTTTTGGTGGAAAGATACCAGTTAGAATTGAAAGATTGCTGATATATATTAGCGGCTGGCTAATTCTCATAATCACCATCTTTATTATCATCACAGTCAGTTGACCTTTTATTATTACATGTATTTTCTATATCTATCATTTCTTTTCCTTTCACTGCTGTGACAAATATGCAATCTGGATTTCTGCTAACTAACATGTCATTTAGTTTTTCATATACTGCAGGATTTCTTCAGGCCCCACACTTAAAAAATATTTATTAAAGTTATGAACCATCTCTTCTATGTTAAGGTTTTTATCATTATTTTCAAAGTGTTGAGGAAAGCTTGTATGCCTGGAGATTTTTCTAATGACACTGTTTAAAATATTCCGGATACCTTTAATATTATTTATGTTTCTATCCAACTGTTTGCTATAACAATC
>VMRN01000236.1:31415-52143 GCA_010277015.1 Poeciliopsis turrubarensis
GTTACCTCCACAAACACAATCCCAAACACTCTGCACACACAGTCACAGGCAAGCATGATTGGAAACACAGTTCACACTCTGGGTGTTAGTCATGTGCTTGACTGTGTTTGTATTATTAATAGAATGCTAATGAAGTTCAGAGCAGCAGTGTGGGAAGTTGTGGTTGGGGGCTCATTTAGATTAGTGCTGTTGAAATGGCACAAATTAATGTTGGGATTACAGGTGGCAGAGATATGATCTTACTGTATATAATTATACCTTTTGAAATACAATGTTTGCATCAGATCTTTTTCTGCTTGATATCTTAGTGTAACAGTTTGTGGTACGTCCAGCTAACCAGACAAATGAGATTTCAGAAATAGTGCTAGTTTTCACAAATAATGTTTTTCATTGAATTTGTAATAGTTTATTCTATGCTTAACAAGTCCATTCTTGACTAATTCCAAGGAGCTTTTACATAGACATGCAGTGATCACATTGTGTTTGATGAATAGAATTAATTTATTAATGTGTTGATTTTTTGTGGGGATTTACATATATATATATATATATATATATATATATATAATTTCATTGCAAATAAAAGGGAAAAAACTGGTTTTTGGCTGACTGATTTGTCACCAAAAATGCATGAAAGTGTTCTCTTAATAAATGTTTTTACAAATATAGATTAAATGTTTAAGAAATCTCCAATTGTGTTCTTAAACAATGTTTTACCCATAAAACACAAAAATATATTGCAGATATGTTGCAGTATATTGAAAAATATCATTCAAAACATGAAGCAATATATTCCTATATCCGAGTTTTAGTATTTATGTTTCCCTTTATCTTCCAATCCAAACGGTCGGGACGCCGGCGGTCCGCCGTGTTTTTGTATTTAAATATTTAACACTGGCTGGAAATGTGAAAACATTACTAGGTAGTTATGTTACAGAAGACACTGTTGACAATGCTTAAAAACAAATATAGTCTTAATATATTTTTTGCTCTTCTGTTAAATCCCAATTAAGTGGTAAAACATTACCACTCACCCTCCCCATCCTGTTGCTGCTCACTGCTATTCATTTGGCCAAAAACTTGGCCAAATGAATAGCTGCATTTCCCCTTTTTTTCTGAGTTTTAAAACTTATTATGCCAAGACAACAAACTTTGACATTTTGATTTAATCAAAAATGTAATAAATAGAATTCATGGCTTGACATAAAAGTCAGTATCTTAGCATATAAAATAAAGCAAGAATAAAACAGCCAGAATTACTTTCTCTGTTGTATTAATGCTTGTCCAACTCTAGATATTACATCACTCCTTTTTTTCCTACGAACAAATCCTCATTCTAAACCAGACTTAGTTGTTTTATGTATTAAAACAGAACACAACTCCATCATAACCACACTAGAATCGTTTCCGGAACAAATCAGAAATGTCCGAATTAACACGTTAATAGGGCTGGTATTTGGTGTGAGCTGCTCAGTGTGAATCAGTCTTTAGTTTCCTTCAGGCCATAAAGGTGTTATGTGTCGGCAGCCCATGTCTGAAAAATTTTTGAAGCGAGATCCATTGTCTGTTTTGACGCGTCTAGGAACTCTTAACATTGAAAATATTTTGTCCAGGACAGGAATGACTATATTTTCTGAAACAGATCTAACAGCCTCAGCCATTGGGTTAGGGTTAGGGTTATTCCTGTGTGTATATTCCTCCACACTAACTAGCAGGTTGAATTGGTTTTTTCCAGGTAAAATTGGTCAAGAGCCCTCTCTTACTTCAGCATGCAACAGGTTTAGCAAAATTTAAAAAAAAACACTGATAAAAGCTTTTCCAATCTGGCACATGTGGAAGCATTGCCTCTTAATTTATAAATATTGTGGTAAGCAACGTTTAATGTTTGTGGATGCTTTTAACAATCATACCTGCTAGACTGGACTTTGTTCTCCAGAACTCTGCTTTAATGAAAATAAATGATTATTTTATCATTTATTTTCCAACTGGTCGCACCATTTTGAAAAACTTGACAAAACATGAAAAAAAAAACAACAACAATAAAACACTTTTTCAAATTTTGAACCGGACTTTATCGGAAAAGGTCTTTTATGTTTACTGAGCGAAAAATATATTGACAAGAGAAATTTCTCAACTGGTATCTAAACCTTTTGTCAGATTTTCTGTAAAGATTTATTTGAACTTGAAATGTTTTGAAAACAGACCAGACCTGTTCCTGGATTCTGCTCGCAGTTTTCCCAGTGTATTATAAGTCTGGCGGGCTGCCAGACTTTACCTGGCAGCCCGGTAAAGTCTGGCCACACAAGAGTAATTGCACTTGACCACAAGTAGCCAAAACTTCCTTTTCTTGCCCTCCCTTCAGGCTAAGTTACTAGTTTATAAAAAGAAATTGATTAAAATATATATTTTTAATACACCAGTAACCTCAGACTGCATGCGTCTTTGCTGTGCTGAGAATTTCATCACTGGCAGAGCAGAATAATTTCTGAAAAGTTTATAGCATTAAACAGGGCACAAAGCTCGAAGTGCACACTAATCACACTGCAGGTGCCTCTCTACGATGGCCACCGAGTGAGCTGCTGCGGCTATGTTTCTCTGAAGTTGACCTCGGCGCGGTTCACGCCCCACCTTTCACTCAAACTGGATCATTTGGAAAGTGTTCTTGTAGAAAAGCTTCACCTGTGTCAGTTTCTATATGCCACCTGTGAGGAACCGCTTTTCTTCTGTGAAATCTGCACAAAGGTAGACATCAAGTTTAAAAGCCACAGCGCTTGCTCTGTTTGCAGAAGTGTAGCTTATAGTTGCACTTTTGGAGGTGAGCATTGAGGTGCCATGAGAATGATGTTTATTTGTGAACAAAGAATTATGTGAGGCAAGTGAGTTTACTTCTCACACACATTGGCCCAGCGTGTGACCCCGTGTCTGCGCTAAAACTTGATCAAGTTTATGTATGTGTTCCTCGGTGAGACAGTGTGTTAGTGGGACGGTGGTTCAGTTTGTAGAGGAGCTGTCACACTCACAGCATAGCCACACAGGATGTCGTTTTCATTGTTATTATTATTATGCGGCAGCACAATGCTTGAAACTGCACCATATCAAATATCTTCTCTGCTTCAATCAAGCACAATTTATGCCTGAAAAAATTGAACTTTAAATATGCATACATTTGGTCAGACATCCGACCGGCATGTCTGACTGATGACTACGTGTGTATTGTTCGTTGTTGTATCCCTCCTACCACCACACATCTCACAGCGGGCCGTCGTGACCTAACAGAAAGCTATTGCTGCTTTGTATTAGCCATACTTAGCATTATTGCTAATTAGTACTAGCAATGGAAAAGCATAAGAGTACTTTGGCTCAGACGTGTCAGACTGGAACCTGTTTTTATGTGCAGAATAAGTAATTTACAGAATGGCTACATGACAAAAGGATGGTTTATTTTGTTTTTTCTGCACACTCACACACACACATAGACTAGGTGTCGTACAAAATGGTAAACGAGATGCACAACAACTCACAGTGATACTTATACATGTGCATAAAAGCATGCCAGTTGGCCTTGTTACACAAAGCGGGGTCTGACGGACCCCATTGTCGGACGGGAGGGCGAGATAAGAGCACTTTCCAAGCACACGTGTATTTTGCCACCTGGGCTGCGCAGAGCGATGAAGAGACGCAGAGGGATCAGTATCTGATGGGGAAACACGAATTGTAGTGACACCAACATTGTCAGTAGTTTCTTCTTCTTCTGTGGATTGTGGGAAGCAGCTGTGTTTTGTGTCATACTATTCATAAGCTAGGGATTCCCTGACCGAAAAGATCCGTTTACTCTGTTTACAAGACAACAGGAACCAGTACGTTTCAGAAACATTGCTCTCTGGAACCTGTTTTCAGTCTGCGTCAGAGGAAGCATTCGGTGGTTTCATGTAAATGTACAGAACAAACCCAACAAAACTCTTCCACTTTCACCAGAAATTGTTGTGTGTAAACAGAGCCTCAGTCTGTTGCAGTAGCATGGTTTTAGGCTTAATGTTTATTTTGCAATTATTAAGTGATTGCTGTGGTACGAAGAGAAAACTATAAATATATCGCTGCTCTTGACTTTACTGTATGGGTAGCTTGTTGGTATCTTCTCTTACTCTGCAGTTGTGGAGTCACAATGTCTGGGATCATGAGCGCCCCCTGCCAGGAGGCCAGAGAACTGCCTGCCTCACTTGGCATCTGTTCTCTACCATTTATGATCGCTTCTCAGCACACGAAACACGTTACACACACAGTTGGTGACAAAGACTGTGCAATATATACATAAGCTGAATTATGGAAAATCAGTTCATACATTAAATGTTTTTTAACCATTTTATTAGTGACATACAGACATAGAATGGCAGCCAGTGCAGTTAGCCAGAGGTTGATCAATCCCAGGTGAGGCTCACTGCTGCCTCACCAGCTGCACTTCTGAGTATTTGAATGGGAAATTGCAAAAGTTCTACAATTTTGAAGAAAAAATAATCAGAATTGGTTAAGTTAAATGAAAAATAAATACTTTACACTACAAACCACAGGGTAAAAATAGCAATACAAATTATTTTATCATTATATTTTTCCTTTATGACAGGTGAGGTTTGTCTCACTTGCCTCCCCTGACTGCACGTTACATATATAAATAAAAATTCTCTTCTCCCCCACCGCGGTGGTTCTTATCCTCTCAGCTCGGGTCCTCTACCAGAGGCCTGGGAGCTTGAGGGTCCTGCAGTATCTTGGCTGTGCCAAGGACTGCACATTTCTGGACTGAGATGTCTGATGTTGTTCCTGGGATCTGTTGTAGCCATTGCTCCAGTTTGGGGGTGACTGCCCCGAGGGCCCCGATGACCACAGGCACCACTGTGGTCTTCACCTTCCAGGCCCTCTCCAGTTCCTCCCTGAGGCCCTGGTATTTCTCTAGTTTCTCGTGCTCCTTTTTCCTGATGTTGCAGTCGCTTGGTATTGCTACATCTACCACAACGGCTTTCCTCTGTTGTTTAATATTTTATCCTCAGTGCTACATGAAGCTCATTGTGAAACAATGCAAGTTAAAAACAATATTTTGTTTGTGATGTGAGAAGAATATATATAGGTGTGTGTGTGTGTGTGTGTGTGTGTGTGTGTGTGTGTGTGTGTGTGCGTGTATACTGGCTGCTACCCCTGAAAAATTCTTACCCCCCCTCTTGCCACCCTATAGATATTTTTTCTAGATCCACCTCTGATCGAGGCAAAAAGAAAAGCATTGCAGACAGCTGAAGGAGGAACAGCTCATCCTGCTCTCTCTTGTCCTTACTGATAACATTATCAACATTATCATAACTGGATTACTTCAAACCTAAAGACTGTGGGATTTTCTTACTTTTATTTTTATCTTACTTTTCTTCACTTCCAAGTTGAACCAAGGCAAAATCCCTCTGGCCAACTCTAGGGATATTAGCAGTATTACACAATGACTTTAGTCTATAGAAATGAAGAGCTGGAGGTGAACTTTAAACGCTACCTGTTCAAGATCTATGAGACAACCACAAAGTCAATCATCAAACCAGGGGGTCGTTCCTCCCAACCACCCCCCTCAAGGTCTCACTGTTAATGCACATGTGAACATTGAAGTATCACATTGATCATTTCTGGTTTCTTCTTGTTCCTATTGTTTTTAGCGACAGCTGAAAAAGCTGTAAAATGATCAAGACACAAAAATTAAAATATCTACGGGTTATTGATACAACTAATTGTTATGCGCCGTTGTATCCAGTGATTAGAAGTTATAATCCAGAGATCAGTTTTTAAAATTTTATTTTGTGTTTTATTTTCCTGCTAATAAAGGCTATGTGCAGAGAAATCTTAGCCACTAAAGCTAACACACAGATGTGTAGCCACCCAACATTTTAAACTTAAGGATATTGAAAACTTAATGTACGAAACAGGAAATGGCGGTTAAACAAAAGGAAGCTGTACTCGCTTCATTCATTGGAATAATTTGTTGGAGGAAAATCATGCTCTCTGGGAGGAAATCCGCCGCTATAGGAACAGGTTGAGATCAGTGGCAGCGATTTGGCACAAGGTAAATAAATGTGTGTGTATGCGTTTATGTTACATGGAGTATGAAATTGTTTTAGGCAACTCTTCCATGAGTTTTATCTGAAAACATAACTCTGTTATGAATTGATTTATTCATAATCATAGTAACCTTAAAATTTTCCGCCATACCCATCATGACGGTTTGTATTTAACCTGCCAACTGAAGCCTGTGTGTAATTTGTCAATGAGGCAGTAAGAGATGGACTGATTTGAGCTTAAATGCAAGAATCTTCTTTGATCAAAAGCTGGTGATCATCACACTGCTCTGTCTCCCACAAGATGCCACTTCACACTTTATGGTCCATAGCACTGATTTTCTGTGGCTAGGGCTGCCACCTTTCAGAAATGAAAATAAGGGTCGCCCACCATGGCGGGACATTTTATTTTAAGGCTATTTTTTGTAAAAACAAAAAATCAAGTGTAATTGTTTGTAAGCAGAGGTGAGTTAGAATGCTTAGGATTGCAATGTGATCAGCTCATGAATAAAATTGATTAACACATAATAAAAATAGATGCAGCACAAGTTACTTCTCATTCATTAAACAGGTTTTTGTATTCATCTTAATTTCATATTAAATTGATCCAACATATTTTAATCAATCTGATGGGTGCCAGAATTTTTGCAGTATGTTAGAGCTTTCATTTCAGTTCAAATTCAAAACACTGTATTGATCCCAAATAAATATTCAATAACAACATGATACTTTTACCCAGAAAACAAATACATAAGAAAATCAGTTGTGTTCTTCCTTGTATTGCTGGTCCTGTGGGGCCTCATGTGGCTCTGTGACGCTTTTATAGTGACACAAATTCTGAAATTCATGAGCCGGGGGATGGGCTTGTCCTTAGTTTTAATCCAACACAGAATAGGGGAACCTAAACGTGTGCAGTAAACGGCAATGCTACATCCCAGCAGAAAAATTTTGTCAGCTTCATAGTGTAAACAGAGACAGACAGGCATCAACCAGCATGCACTTTTTAGCAAATTACAGTGAAAATTAGAGTGTGAAAGCAGGATGAAGGGATGAAGAGCAGATCAAGCTGCCGGGAGAGGGTAAAGCTTTTTTTGGAGATTATAGAACAGCTACAGATTATGGCCTCCGGATTATGAGAGTTTGACCAGAACATAAAAAAGAGGCTGAGTCCATTTCAGAGCATTTGTTGGAATTGAACTCGCCTTGAAAAACAATGCTGCTTCTCTAAAGTGACTTCTATTTAACAATGCTGCTTCTCTAAAGGAATAGGCTGAAGCTTAGCTTCAGCCTATTCCTTTTTTGGTAAACTGTGGGTCATCTATTGTTTATTGTTATTATTTATTTATTTTTTTTGTTGTTGTTGTTTCTGGTAATGTGGACATTTACCAAAATAAAATAAAATGAATGAATGAATGAAACTGTTATACACTATATATATATATATATATATATATATATATATAAGGTCCCAGTGTGTTTAGTATCCTGGCTGAATTGTGAGGATTTGGTTTTTATGGTTTCTATGTTCAGTTGTGTCTCCTGTTGTCCCTCTGCCCCTTGATTGTCCCCAGCTGTCCCTCATTTCCCCTGATTACCTTCCTTGTGTATTTAATCCCACCAGTGTTGTGTTGCCTGCTCCTTATCAGGTCCTAACTCACTTTGTCTTTTGTCTCCAATCTGATCTCAGTTGCTACTAGTGTGAGAGTACTTTGCTGTCTGCTCCCTGGATTTTTTATTTTGTTATTCATTATTAAATCAATATTACTCTCCAACCTGGGGCACTGCATCTATCCTCACCACCTCCAAAACCATAAATCCTTACATGAACAAACCTACCTTTAATTTCTATGTTTTTCAGCCGACTGAAAAAATAAGACAAGTTGTCCAATAAATGCAGTGTTTTCGAAAAGTATGAATTTTTAGGTGCATCGTTTAAGATTATTCTTATATTGAACTGTAAAATATAAGTAATGGTTTTTAGAAAAAGTATGTGTAAAAAATGTTTATATTCTTGCTTGTCATTTTTTAAGTCTGTTGTAAATACAATAAATGCAAAACTTCATCCATACATGTCACAATCTTTGCATCAAGCATATCCACATTACCTCTAGTATGAATCTATGGATATATGAATGTATACAACATGCATGCACATTTGCATATGCACACAATAGAACATATAGAAAAGAAAACTATATCAATCAATACATCTAACTATAATGGAATGCACACAAGAATAAATTTATAAGGTAAGTATATACCTATTGTAAACACATCTATCCATACATATGAAGCCGGGAGTAATGCAACACACAGAGCTCCAAATTAAAGGGGTTCTTTATTTTTTTTTTTAGATGAAGAATATTTTTCTGTCTCTCTGATGCAAACTTTAGCTTCAACTATTAGCTTCCGTGAAAATGGCGGGCTGTAGCTTCACATCAGAGCTAAACTCCTAACAACAACAAAAACAACAAACAAACGGCAGTGGCAGTTCTAAAGGAGGACAAACAGGAAAAAAAACAACATTAACATCCCCTCCCTAGATCCACTAACAAACGTAACTTCGACATTTAACTCCGATCTTCTGGTCAGGTGGCCATATCGTCGTTCGGTCTCGGTGCACAAAATGTCCTTCTCTTCCGTTTTTTTAGTGCTACGATACATAAATGAGGTTTTTTCTATTTCCGGTCATTTTAGACCTCTCTGTAACAACAGCACCACATGCTGGCAAAAACAAGAATCACAACCAGTCAGTGAAACAAAAAACAAAACATGGCTTTCAAATACATTTGGCATGTACCCATTTTTCACCTGGTTACACATACACACTACATACAAACACACAATACACTGTGTTCCAAATTATTATGCAAGTGATATTTTCTCAGATTTCCCAAAATAGTGAATGCAAATGATGTTCAGCATAATTTAAATCATGAACTAATTTTACTGAATAAAGCTCCCATGAGAACAGTATTTTTTTTCAAAATTGAAAAACTCAAAATTCACTGTTCCAAATTATTATGGAACAGATTTCTAAACATTTTATGGATTATAAAGAACTTCAAACAGTCATTGTGCAGCATTAAGTGGTCACATGTACTAAAATCAAAAGCTATTTCAATAAAAACATCTTAACAGACAGAGTTACATGTTAACATAGGACCTTCTTTGACATCATCTATCACTTGCATCCATTGTGAGTTTGCGGTAAGTTTCTGATTGAATTTCTTTACAAGTTGTCAGAATATCTTCCCAGAGCTGCTGTTTGATATGAACTGCATCCCATGCTTAGATCTTCTGCTTGAGGAAACTCCAAAGGTTCTCAATAGGGTTGAGGTCAGAGGTCAGAGGAGGATGGTGATCACACCATGAGTTCCTCCCCTTTTATGCCCATCGCAGCCAATGACACAGTGGTATTCCTTACAGGATTCATTGTCATGCATGAAGATGATTTTACTACTGAAGCTATGGCTCTTCTTTTTGAACCATGAAAGAAAGTGATCAATGAGAAAGTCCATATGCTTTGCTGAGGTCATTTCCACGCTTTCAGGGACTCTGAGAGGGCCGACCAGCTCTCTCTCTCTCCCCATGATTTGGGCCCAAAGCATGACTCCACACCTCCTTGCTGACGTCACAGCCATGTTGGGACGTGGTGGCCGTCCACCACCATCCACTACTGCGTCCATCTGGACCATCCAGGGTTGCACAGCAGTCATCAGTGAACAAGTCTGTTTGACAATGAATCTTCATGTTCGACTGGGCCCACTGTGACCGTTTCTGCTTGTGAGCTGGTTAGAGGGGCCGAATAGTAGGTTGATGCACCACAAGCCTCTGGAGGATCCTCCACCTTGAGGTTCCAGAGGCAGCAGAAGCTTCAAATAACTGTTTGCTGCTTTGTATGAACATTTTAACAGCTGCTCTCTTAATCCCATGAATTTGTCAAACAGAAACCTTCTTCATTATGTCTTTATCTGTACAAACTCATCTTTGTTCTGAATCAGCCTCAAATCTCTTCACAGTACCATAACGCTTCAGTTTTGGTTAAATATGTAATGTTTTCATACCTTGTCATAAGGCACTACACTATCAGCAGAGATCCTTTCTCTTTCCCATATTGTTTGAAACCTGTGGCCTGCTTAATAATGTGGAACATCCTTCTTAAGTTGATTCCCTTTAATTGAGCTCACCAGACAAACTAATCAACCAGCTCTCTGAAATTAATTATAGTGATTCAAAGAGCCCTGACACACAATACAATCTATAAATTTAATAGCACAACAAAAAACTTGATCTTTGTGACACTTAAATCCAATTTGCATAATGATTTGGAACACGGTGTATACATAATACAAAACTTCTATTTAACATGTTTGAAAAGGGGTAGGAAAAAGTTACTGATTTAATCCTACCCTTTTCCGCAATACGCTATAATTAGAACACACATACACCCATAAAATAATACAGAAAATAATCTAGTGTTATTCAGATGCTAATTTGTTATAGTTGTAAATTCACTTCCAAAGACATTCACATCCAACTACACATGAATACTCCCATAAATATTCACACTCCCATACACAATACTGCATCCCTGATAGCAAAACCACCCAACTCCAGTCTCCCCTCAAAATGCAATACCACAGAGGGAGCAGGAAAAGCTAAGGAGTTCAAAATACCTCCCCAATACAACAGAGCTTTTCCACATATATTCACCTGCACAAAATGTACAATCATACACATGGGTACAATCCTGATTACTGCGATAGACACCCACTCCAATTTACCTCAGATCATAATTTCTATGCTTGTTGAAAATCATCAGTTTGAAATTTTCTTCAATAAACTTGTATTCAGACAGTGCTTCAGTTCTTGACTGAGTTAATTCTAGATCCTAAGACCACTGACTGAAGTGCACATTCTCTTCATAGTTGTTCTGACAACCATGAAGTTTTAGGCTGGTTCCATAACTTTAGAACCATTCTGGCTCTAAAGTTAAGTTTCCACTGTAATCATAATTGCCTTGTCTTTCAGTGAAAAAAACAAACAAACTGTACATTATCTTGTATTTGTATATAGCTTTATACATCAACAGAACTATTTGAAATTCCACCATATTTGGCAGTTTTAATAAGCAGGAGTTTGTAAATAATTTAATATTGTGGTCCTCAAAAACTGCCTTATGAGCTCCTAGTGGGTTTGCCTGTATATGGGAGAATGTGGCTACTATCAATTGTAGCAACGTGCACCACCCACTGGATGTAGGGAGTTCTTGGGTGGACAAACTCCTGCCTAATATCGGAAGGATATTAACGATCAGTAGTGCACTGCTAACAGATCTTTAGTATAACATGGAGCAGAACGCTGAGGTTGTTGTTTCTCCCTACATCCAGTGAGTGGCGCAGGTTGCTACAATTGATGATAGCCATACAGACACACCCACTGCGGCAAGAAGGAAACAAACGCACTCAGTCCAACCCTTTGATTCTACTGGCTGAGAGGTAGCTAGTCAACTGTCAAACAGCATTTCCATGTTTCATAAGTGAACAGAGAGTCAGAGCAGTCCTGCTTTCAAAATAAAAATGTGAGCAAAAGTATTAAAAGTTTTGAGAACAAAAGACAATCTGCTTTCAGATTGACAATGTGTGCTCCTGGATTATGGCAGAAAAATTCCCCCATATGTAGGCGTTCACCCTATTGAGTTCCGGTTTTTTATTAGGCCTGAGCATTGAAGTGCTGCAAAGACCTGTTAGAATCCTAAGATTTCTTCTTATTATTTTTTTTGTCAAAAGATGCAGCTTTTGGAGCCTTTGAAATATTCAAAAACTCACCAAATGTTACCCAAAATTGTGCCCCAGCTAAAATTTTTGGATTCCAATGGAACAGTGCCCCCTAACGTGAAATAGGACAAACTGTAGGTTGTCCTATTTCACCCGCTGAGGAGGCAGATCTGTACCAAGATCTGGAACTCGGTACATCAGTAGATCTCCCCAAATAAAAAAAAAAGTATTTTTTTCCTCCTTTTTTCCTCCTCCCTGTACATTTACCCCCTAAAATGTACAGGGAGGAGGCCATTTTCAGTCAAAGGTCAAATTTTGGCCATTTTCTCCTTTACTCACGTCAAACTTTAACAAACTCGTCCTCGGGATTTTGACCTACTGGCACAGTTCATGATGACAATGCAGTTAAAGGGTGGGGCTTTAAAAGTTATCAAAAAAATTGAGCTTTTGTATATATTCAGGGGCGTGGCCGAGCGGCGAAGTTGGCTCACTTACCAAAGCAAGTGAGTTGCGCCACTGAAATGCTCTAACTTTCACACAAAAAGGTCAATTGGCACCAAACTTGACATGAGTGATCCAAACCCTTCTCAATTCTTTAACACTTTTTTTTTTCTCTTCCAGAGCTTCTTGGAGCAACAAAGAGGGTTAATGTCAACATCCAGGATGCAGATGGGTGAGAACCAAGAGCTCCTTTCTCCCCCTCCTGTTATCATTGCTCCCTTCTTTTTACATCGATGAATTTTCAGAGAGAAAGAAAAAATGAACGAGAGCACATAGTTAGTCACAGCAAAGACTCTGCCAATAGCTTTAGCTAGAACAGCAACAGAGTTAAATAGTGAAATCATGGCCCCGTTGAAACATCTGGAGAAGGAAAAAGTTGTTGGGAGTAGTTGCTGAGTCCATGTCCCCTTTCTCCCTCTCCGCACACACACACACACACGCACACACACGCACACGCACGCATGCACACTGAAGGCCTGTGTGTTCTCTCCACTCCAGGATAGCAAGATTGCTTATTAATGGAAGTAGGTCACCCCGGCCCCCCGCCCCCTGCCCCCTGCCTTCCTCACCCCTCCCATCTTCCACATAGAGCTGAAGGCGGAGTAGCTGTAGAAGGGAGATTAATTCAGCAAAGTTCTACTCAGAGCTCATGCTGATGCGTAGATGTGAATGTTTATTTTCACTCTTAATCTGTGTCTGTTTGAAGGCTGTCTCCGCTGCACCACGCTGCTCTTAGTGGGAACAAGGAGCTGATCTCTCTGCTGTTGGAGGCTCAGGCAACAGTAGATATCAAAGACCATAAAGGTAAAAACTCTCACAGATCCAAGGATTCACACAAAGTAGACACAAAACTCTCCACCACCTAAAAAATAACGAAACATAATATTTAAAATCTGAAAAAACACCAGAGTGTGAGCTTGTTGAAAATGCAGTCATTTGTTTTTGTTGTGTGTGAGAGAACAGCAACATATTTATGTGTAGACTAAATAATAGAAAACAGGATAAAAGCTTCATGGCTGCATAACTGAGAGCCAAATGGCATCAGAGCAGGAAAATATCTCCATCCAACATCAGTGGATTCTGACAGAAGAAAAGAGGAAATCTCAGGGCAGATGGGAGCTATAATCCCTGCAGGATGTCGGCCTCGTCTCTCTGCACTCAGTCAGTGGTGCCCCTCCTCCATTTCCTCTAAAAACAGAGCTACACCTGGTAGGCGTATGTGCCACATGGCCCTGCCTCCTCAGCGGGAGTTTTTCTGTTCCAGAATGTCAGGGAATTGTTCCTCATTACAGAGTCATTGATTGGATCAGATGGGGTACCCTGGATGTGTCACTCCCGTTCCAACTGAATACTCTGCCAACATTGCGTGACATTATTTCAAAAACACTAAAGTCAATATTTCAGGAGGTTTTACAATTTGTTGACACAATTTCTGGATGCCTCACTTCCACGTCCTTTCAGTGCTTTTCTTTTCCAATCACATGATCAGAGTATGAGCTGGATTGTTTTTATACACCTTTAATCTTTCCTCTGTGTTATAATTTTACTACTTTATTGTCATTATATGTAGATTTAGGGCTTTTTGAAAAGTTCTTAAATATATATGCTTTCATTAATTTCCATTGCTATGGTAACTTAGCACAAAAAATAATAAACCACAATAATTTACATAATCTTTGTTACAACTCTCCACACTTACTGCCACACCAGGAAGAGAGTTGTCAAAAACCTTTAAAGGGGCAGTATCATGTTTAATCAATATTTTTGTAAGGCTTGGAGAAGATGCTCACGTCAAAATCCCAAAAGATGGCACCTCAGCAGAACCATTTGTGAAATTTGTAAGTTCACCGATGACATCACTGTAATTGGTCTTATCCAGAATGGGGATAGGTCTGCACACAGACAGCGCCACAGAGTGAAGGGGATGGTGCACTGGTGGAGAACACACACACCCCACTCTTCCACCATCATCACCACCACCAACCACCAGGTCTGCAGAGAAGGTCTTCATCCAGGACTTGTACAGACTAGAGTCAGACTCAGTTTACAAAAACCATCCATTGTTTCTCTACACTGTCTGAGCAGTCAACTACTCCACTGGGAGACTAAATATGTATATTTGCTCTAGGTCTTACCTGTCTTTAAAAAAAGAATAAAAAGTGTGTAAATCTAAATCATTATACACATTATTTTCATCTTGTTTTATTTCCCTTAAAGTTTATATATTTATACCTCATAATGCACACTGTGTGAACAGGAAAGCAAAGTCAAATTTCTTATTTGCACACACAAACTTGGCCAATAAAGCCGATTCTGATTCAGAAATTACAGTGTGTAGATTTTGGAGTCTGAGTTGGCCATGGCAGAAATTTGATTTTCATCTGAAGAATCATTTCTGCCTTGAATTGTTTTGAGTTACTATGGTGCTAAAATATCACATCAAGTTTTCCTTGGGGCCTGGGAGACTAATAGGACAACAGCAACACAGACGATGATCATATTTAACGGAGAAATAATGTGATTTTTCACCCACTGTTTTCACAATCATCAGATTCGGTTTTCATAGAAGAATATTTGACAAATAAAGTGACTCAGTGAATCACATTCAGTAGAAATAATATTCCCAGTAAATCTGTGCTTTAAAGTCACAACGCCTGCAGAACGCTCAGACCCAAGAGAAAGCCAAACGGAGAAACCCCACTAGGATTTCCAAAAAGTAACATTATCAACTGCTGAGTGACATTCCTGAAAAAAACAAAAATCAGATTTAAAATTTTGGGCAAACAAAAACGCTTTTCTTGTTAACATATTGCGCATCTCTGTGGCATTAAGACATGGACTTACTTTATTGTCATTGCTCATAGAAACATAAGTAAAATTGGCAATGAAATATAATCACTTGGCCACTGGAGCCACACACAGAAACACAAATGTACCTATAATTACATAATAAACAAATAGTAATGTGTTGCTAAAAATATACTACTTGGTATTTTCAAGCAGTCTTAGACAGTTTTAGTGATGGGATTGTTGAGCAATCTGATGGCCAGTGGGAGACCGCTGTCTGGCTGTTCTGCAGCGGATGCTACGGAATTGAGAGAAATAAGTGAAAGAGATAACATTTAAACAACAAGAAAAGTAACTTAGTTGATGAAGGTGGTTATAGACAACATAAACACTGTGGATCACTTCCTCATTAAAGTTCCAGACCTCAGTTTGCAACCATGTATAAAGTTCCAGAGTAGTGGACCCATCAAGAAGGAAAATAGACTTGCGATTATTCTTGCATTGGTGTAAACGTTGGGGTATCTCCACACCGTTGAGGGAACCATGACCCCCAACAAAGTAGGCTGATTTTCCCTCTTCACGAGCCTTCTGGATGCATGGCCAAAGCTTTTGCCGGGATTCACCAACTTCTTAGCAGAGGTCTTCTGTAAAACGAAGTCCATTTTTTTTCAGTAAGTAATTTCCATTAGCTGCTTTCCATATGTAATCACGATATCTCCTTGCAATGAAGCAAATGATGATAGAACAGGGCAAGAGCTGCCGGCGAGCCTTCTTCCAACTCGATGAGCAATATCAAGCAAGATCTCAAGCCTTTCTTTTTCTTTTGGAAGAATCTCCTGGCACACACACCTCCTTCATCCCGTCCTCCTTCTTGAACTCAATGACTCTATGAAGTCTGAGGCTCCAACGACGGTCATAGTAACACAGAGTAAGCAGGATGTTGTATCTTTTTCATTGAGTGCCACATGTTTTTCAACTGAGTTAATTTTGTTTTTGGTATCTTTAATTTTTTCTAGCATATTTCCCAGTTTTGTTTCTAAAGCATCACTTCCTGTGTTGATCAAGTTAGCAAGCATAGCAATAACATCATCAGGGTTTGAGTTGCGAGTTCGTGAAAGATTTGGAAAAGGTTTCTTGACAACAGGAGGCTTACTTTGGGTAACCGGGAGCGGTGGAAAATCTTCTTTGTCAGCCTCCGGTTGAAGAGCACCAAGAGCCTCGTCGACATAGTCGTGGTCTTTTTCCGCAGCAGCAGAACAGGTTTTGTCTAACTTGTTGTGGTCACGGATTCTTTTTTGGTCTGTTTTAGGCATCTTCCTGAGAGTAACATCATCTTAAAAAGTAGAAAAGTTCCTAGCAGTTCCTAACTATTGACTTTTTCTGGAAAGTCAATATTTTGGTAGCCACACATGGTAGCCAGCATGCAGCTGGAACACTTACCTTAAAAAACTAATTTGATGGCGACATCCTTTTGAATAACTGTGATTCTTAGGGACACTTTGAAATCATATTGAAATCAAATTTTGATTACTATTAATATTTATGGTTATAACTCACAACGTGAACATCCAGAACTTCTTTCTGATAGAAAATAATCTAAACATATGATTCTAGATAATAAACTGGACAAATAGCCACTTTGAACTCAAGATTCAAACATTTTTCTTAAATCATTCATGTGGAGATAGAATTTAAAAAATATATGGAGAGTAAAAATATCCAGTGGACTTCAATGTCACCGGGAGTAACAATGATGGGTCTAAACAGTCTCGTATTGACTATTGATTAGTATCTGACTCCTGAAAAGCCAATAACATCATCGTCAATATTCTTCCCACTCTGTTCAGAGGTCATAAAGCAATATATGATGTGATAAATCTGTCTGATAACCATCCACGGAATAGGAAAACCTACTGGATCCTAAACAACATTTTACTTCAGTAAGACTCAGTACAACAAAAATCTCCCAAACAATCTCTTATTTTTTTGACAAAGCTAATGCTGAAAATAAATATGGCGCCATCTGGGCGCCATATAATACTCCAGGGTTTCCCCCAGTGTGTTATAGGCCTGGTGGTCCGCCATGCTTTACTGCCCCCGTCGCCAGGCTAAGTGCTGCTTGTTTGCTGTCATTTTTATACATGGTATCAGTGACAATGAAGGTTTATGAGTATTCCTGGTGAAATCCGGCGAGATCTAGTGGTTAAAATGAGAAAACACTTTTGTTGTTTTTTCTCTCCCACCGGTTCCCCCAAAACCGCTACCTTTCTCTACCTCTTCACACGGTGACACTGACTGCAACATGTCACGGAGAAAAGGTCAAAAACCGTTGGATTCCTTTTTTTTCCAAAGTCAGAGGAACACTGGTGCTGACGAAGAATCTACTTTTTTACTTGTTGACCAAGGTGAGCGCACCGACACCTCGTTAACATTAACAGGGCCGCAGCTAATTGAGACCGGGCCCCACCTGGAGCATCTTCTGAGAGCCACACACCAAACATCAAACTAGCGGGTTTAACGAAAAATGGTTAGTTGAACCGAAGTTCAGTGGGTGGCTTTATGAAACCGAATATGGTAAGCATAATTTGAACTTTGTGAAAATGTTAATATAACTCATTTGAATTTACCCTGAGTTCACAGCAGAATGTTGCTATTAAATTAAGCATTAGGTGTTCTGTTGTTAAAGCTGTTTTGTGGCGTTCTTAGGTATGTTTTGCCGTGTTGGTCACAATCGCCGCCACCGACCAACACAAGGAGCTTCAGTCAGGACCTTCGTTGAAGCTCCTTGTACGACTTACGGGCAAGATGTGCTAAACATAAATATAAGCTTTATCCATCATCAAACAAGCATTGAGATGGCAGCACACAAAAGCAAAAGTAAAGAGTACATGATGTAAATACATTACACTGACTAAAGTGATATTAATTGACCCAAAAACTGACAGTAACATCTTTAATGCTTTTATGTTCTAGGCTTATCTATCACAGAGGCCTTTGAGCCAGGAATTAATATGGAGCATGAGGCAATCATTGGTGGGTTTAAATGCCTTTACTGGTAAGAAATAAAAGCCAAGTATAATTTGAGTTATAGTTTCAATTTGTCTCTAAGTACCTGTAATGTCTATTAAGGGTGCCAGAATGGTGTTGCCATTCTAGCTGTGGCCAGGAGCCGACAGACTCCTGGCCACAGCTAGTTCTGTGCACTGCGCAGCACACCGCCTTGCTCTCTCATGCAGAGATGCTGCAGACAGTGTTCCATTCATCAAAACGTTCCGACAGCACCTTCAAGATCTGCACATTTATTTTAGAAACGGTGCCAATCGCACAGCCGTACAGAAAGCAGCTTCCAGTGTTCTACAAGTGGACAACCTAAAAATAAGTGTAAGCAATCTTAATTTTTGCTTAATATTTCAGACATCACTGTTTGCAAAAATGGGCTAAATTCCCTGATTTGAATTGATCAATGTTGAAAAAATTGTTTCTGAATCGCTCTGTCCTTTGCACATTAGGAGGTGAAGGACACAAGATGGCTGTCCCAAGATAGAGCTATCTCAACTTTGGATGAAGGGGCAGAAGAGTTATTTAGGGTTAACCCTAACCCTAAACTGGTCCAAGAATGGACCAGTTTCAAAGTCCATCTTGACCAAGACATTTTTAAGATAAATAACAGAAGCAAAATGTCTAAGAAATTTCTTTAAAATATAATTTTTTTTTTATTGTTCACTTTTTTCCTAAAAGAATAATTATTCCAAAAACATTTGTTTGTTTGTCTTCAAACAAGTCAAAGGTGAAGATGATGCAGAAAATGCCTCTGACTTTGATGAACTGAAGTTCCTCGACCCATGTCTGTCGTTACTCTGCCGTTGCATTGACATTCAGACGTTCACATTCTCAAGTGTCTGTCAAAGAGACTTTTCAGCTATGAAGAGTCTCTTTGATTTGTCTTTTACTTTTCGACTAGCAGTTTCTTTAGCAACACATTTTATGTCAGTTCTGGTTTATTTTCAATAGATAAAGACTGACCTCAGAAACAGGCTTCAGGGAAAAGCCTCACAGCGTGTTTGTGATCAGATTAAATGGACCTGGCGTGACTGACATGGACTTCGATGAGGCTCTGGAAGAATTCTTTACAAAACCCAGAAGGATGATGTGCAGCAATCCAACATGCTTCCTGTGCCACAAAAACTAAAAGAGCAAAGCTCAATCCAGCAGAATGTCTCTTTTTTTACTTTTCTTTTGCTATTCAGTGGCTTTGATGTGAGACGTGTGTTGGTGCTTTGTTTGCACTGAATTTATGTTCATTTCATTTCTTTATAAGTATAGATTTTAAGGTATGATTCAGCATAAGTACAAACAATTTGTATTTATTTTGATTGTATTTTTACTTAACAGTTTCAAAAGTGTTCTTTTTTGTAGGATTGTAGTTGTGCAAATATTTGTGAAATATCACATAATAAATAATCATATTTCAACTTTCCTGGTCGGCCAACCTGGCGCCACCCACCACCAGGCTGAGCCTTTTTCTGTGGGAATCGCTGTACTCTGTTGTTAAGAGATAGCAGTCAAATTTCCCCTGCTTCAAACTGAATCCAAACTTTGTCTGATGTGTCAGGACTTGAGTAGAACATCAACTAATGTGAAGTTCTGCCGGTTAAAGATTGTGATGTAGATTCAGTTTGTAATATTCCTGTCAAAGAAAGTGTTACTTAATTAGGCATAATTATCTTAAGGAATGATTTAGAAATGTTTGTCAAATTTTGCTCCCTTAGTTGATAAAACCAAAAAAGTCCTAAATTTAAGGACAGGTATTGTTATGTAAAGTGGAGGGAATATCACAGCTCACTTATTCTGCACTCTCCTTTTATTTAGACACCCAAACTATAAAATCTATTCACCAAATGTTATTCAATTTCTTATGGAAAAATCACATACATTACTTAATAAAATCAGTGGTAATGAATTCTTATGAAAAAGGAGGGTTGAATTTTCTTGATTTCATAACTCTAAATAATACATTCAAAATAAATTGATCACAGTCATATCTAAACAATCCACCCTCCATCTGGAATACTTTCCCAAATGACATTTTCTCCAGTGTAGGGGTTTTTAATTTCTCCTCCTCTGTAATTATAATGTAGAGAAAATACCAGTAAAACTTTCTGCATTTCATAATCAAGCACTTCTTTCAAGGACTCTTGTATATAAACATAATTTTTCTCCCCATAAATTCTTCATCTGGAATAACTGATATATCCTTCACAAATATAAATCTTCATTTTACCCTAAATGATTAAACAATAAACTCCTTCTGGAGGGTCAGCTATTGAACAAAAATGAATGTTTACTCAGGTACAGTGAGTTCAAACTTGCTGAGAGTTGATACTGTGTTTGCTGTAACTAATGAAATATGTGAAGTCTTGAGAGGTAATGTTGATGATGAATATAAGGTCTTGTTGAATGTAACTGGCTCCACCGTTGGTAAAGCAAATGCTTTGCTTCTACTTGGAAGAATAACAGAAATATTTGTTCCCTGTTTCAACAAGATATTATTTCTGTTGTAGTATTAAAAAACTTTTTTATTAC
>VMRN01000236.1:57143-79573 GCA_010277015.1 Poeciliopsis turrubarensis
GTGTGTGTGTGTGTGTGTGTGGCGGGGGGTTTGTGTAGGAATGCGTCCTCTGCATTATGCTGCATGGCAGGGGAAGACTGAACCAATGAAAATGCTGCTGAAAGCAGGCTCATCAGTCAACGGACAGTCAGATGAAGGACAGATCCCTCTCCACCTGTCAGCTCAGCACGGACACTATGATGGGGTAACACACTCAGTGTGTGTGGCTGTTTGTTTCTGTCTAGATCTGATGGGGCATGTTTGAAATTAGGGTGAAATAAAACAGTAATGATTTTGTGTGTGTTGCAGTCAGAGATGTTGCTACAACACCAGTCCAACCCTTGTATCTCAGACGCAGCAGGGAAAACTCCCCTGGACCTCGCCTGTGAATTTGGGCGTGTTGCAGTAAGTTCAATAAACAAAAAGAAAGTTTTTATTTTTCTTTGTTTGAACTAAATATCTATATTTGATATTTCAAAGAATGTTGTTGTTTTCTCATAATCAAGTTTATTTTTATGGCCCATTTCAGCAACAAGACAGTTCAAAGTTCTTTACCATAAAGAGAAAAACAAAAAGTCACCAAAACATCATTTTATCAAGCGTCTATCAAACGCATCAACACACATAAATATGTCGGTCAGTGTTCCATTAATTATGGTTCAGAAGCAACTCTTTGCAGGAGGGTTTTAGTCTTGATTTAAAGGGACTCAATGTTTCGTTTCGTAGGTCCGTCTCAATAAGCAATAAAACAATGAACTGCATGATAAATTAAAACAAGCTCCGGAATTTTCATTGGCATTCTTTATCGTTTTTTTCTTTTTCTGTATGATAACAGTATTCAGTGTGGTTCTTTGGTCTCACCTTATTCTTTTTGAAGGAAAGTTTAGTTTTCAGACACTTCATAATTCATTTTATTTGTTGTTTTTCTTATTTTCCTTATTTTATTTTGGATAGTTAAAATGCTTTTCAATTCCAGTAGAATTTAAAGTTTATTGATCTTTTGCATAAATGCCATTACCATTCTATTACTTGAAATGGTCTCAAAACTACAATACAAGCATTCGTTGAAGTAAATTGTAACTTTTGGGACAATTTATTGTCAGCGTAATTTATTACCGTGACACACCTGCTATGTAAAAAATTCTACCTTTTTTTTAAAAATTTACTTATTTATTTTTTGTATTAATAAATGTTGCATACTGCAGCTTTAATAGAGAGAATTAGTTTGTAATATTTTGAGGTTTGCAAGATTACTGCGCCTTTAAGCAATTTAGGAAACAACAGATGATGGTTTCCTAAATTACTTTCTAATTTATAAATTGCTTTATAGCATCTGATTATATTGTATTTTTGTTTTTTACCTCAAACATGCTGCTTCATTGTGTGATGTCAGAAAAAATTAAAAGAAATAATATTATAGAGCAATTGTGGAGCTCCACATGTCTGGTTCATAATTGAGGACATTTATCATAGGGATGTGCCTCATTATCATTATAGCAATTGTATGCCTGAAACCAGAACTGTTTTCAGTTATGGTTTGCTGAGCAATCACTCTGCTCAGCAGGGAGACAGATTCTGTGTCCAACAACAACAGAACTGGTTTTGTTGCAAAATGTTGGAACCAACCACAGAACAAAAACTAAACCATGAAGATGTTTGTTGCACCTGGTGAGACAGTGTCATTATCCCCAGTGGAACACATCATGAAAGCCCACACAGCCATGAAGAAGCCTTTTTTCCAAAAGTAACCTAGAATCCAGATTACTGCTTGTGAATTGATTCAAGGACAAAGACTCTACATTCTGAAGCTATGTCTTGTGTTTTGAATTGATTGGCCATAGTGACCATTGTTACAGTTGCTGGATAAAGAGAGAAGTTTGCAATGTGAGCCCAAGTGTGATGTGGCAACATTGTGTTGTGAGAGTGTTTTGCTGATGGAGGGACTTCAGAAAATACATGGGAAGGCCAAACACCAATGGATCTTCTGAATGATCAATGACCTTTAGCACACAAACAAACTAATGACAGAGATTTAAGGATAATGTAGTTTATGTTTTGAGGTGGCCATCTCAAAAGTCTGATCTCACCGTCATAGTGTGGGTAGAGCTGAAAAGCTGTGTGTTAGCAGAGCGGCCTCCAAACGGCCAAAATTCCAGAAACAAATTGTGAGACGTTTTCTCCCAAGTCAAAGTGTTTAGTAGGGCATTCTACCAAAAACTAAGGAAGTTTAAACTTCTGAATTTGAATAAAGTTTTTTTTTATTGTGTTTTCATCCAGCATTCATTTAATTGAAGTTCCCACTGATTCTGTGTTTTCCTGTTTAGGTGGTGCAGCTCCTGCTCAGCAGCAATATGTGTGCAGCCATGCTGGAGCCGAAACCCTCAGACCCAAATGGAGTCTCCCCGCTGCATCTGGCTGCTAAGAATGGACACATAGACGTAATACGGTCCGAACAACAACTCTTAAATCATAATAGTCATATAATCTAATCAACAGTACAGTCAATGTTTCTGCATTCATTTTAAAAAGTACTCTGCAGTCCATGCCTGTGTTTACAGATTTTCTTTCACTGAAAGCAGACAGTCAGCACTAAGTCAACACTTTTCAGCCCTAAAGCTCCATAACTCAACAAAAAAAAACACACATTCCAAATACATTTCAGAACTGTAGTCCAACTCTTTTGCTCTACATTTGCTTCCTAAACAATGAACTAAGGAAACAATTAGTGTCTAATGGTAGATCCATGACAACATGAAGCATGCAAATGGACCAGCAAACAGCAGCCATCTAACCTCTTTCTGCTGGGATATATTGAACCATTAAACATGATTTCTGACTACACTGACTGCTTTCATCAGATAAAAGCACCAAACTGAAAGCCATCAAGCTGATTCTTAAGTTGGAGTTTTACCAATAGGATGCCTGGATGCTGTCCTGGAATGATTTGTAGGACATTTTTGTTTACTTGGTTCCCACTCAAATTGGTGTGCAAAAAAAGCAAAACAAAACCGAGAGAAACAAACAATCATCCAGCCTGCTTGGAATCGCTATCTAACTAAGTAAAAAACACAAAATCTATTAAAAGAATTTAACCACAATAACTCCTGAAAGTGGATGAATAAAAACCGACCCTGTTGGATTGTGTCCAAAATCCCTGCCAGCTATTTGGGTATCTGTTTTAAAAGCTTAAAAAAAATCATTTTTTTAATGGTAACGTTACAAAATAAACAAAAGTGTAATTTACGTTGATGTTGCTCTGCAGGTTGTTGATCCAGGCTGGGATAGACATCAACAGACAGTCTGAGTGTGGCACTGCCCTACATCAGGCTGCCCTCTGTGGGAAGACGGAGGTAGTGCGGCTGCTGCTAGACGTAAGTCTGTTGTTGTTCTTAAATGTGTTTGTTTTTCAGCCGAGCAAATTCATACCTCATTGTTCATCATTCTTTACACTGTGCAGTAAAGAATATAAAGACATTTCTGGAACATGAGACATAAACAGACAATCTGGCCAGCCTCATGCTGTAACCACACCATCCCTGATATTGATCAGTGTTTCAGCTTTGCCCCTCTTTTATCTCCTCTGTTTCATTGTAGAGTGGCATCAGTGCAGGAGTGAGAAACACTCTGAGTCAAACTGCCTTGGACATTGTTAACCAGTTTACCACCACACAGGCCAGCAGGGAGATCAAACAGTTACTGAGAGGTGAGGCTTTAAACTCACACATTCACATTCATCCTGACCTCAGCTTTGGATTAGGGCTCATCTAGAACATTGCTAGGAGTAAAAACTGAAATGCAGTTCGAAAAAGTTGGTAAAAACTAAAATGCTCCCTCCTGTTTCTACACAATGTTGGAGCAAAAGAGTCATTGATTCAATGTTCCTCACATGTCAATCAATCTACATTATTTATACCACAAGGTAGATTTGGTTACAGTGACGTGAGCCAGCTTTCTCGCCATGCAGGAAATTTGATATAAACGCACAATAAATACATAAAACACATGTTTAAAAGTGACCTGGTGGTCAATACTTAAAAAACATAACAACAAAAAATTAATACACATAGACTTAAATACAGTATCCTCATTTGGACAATTGAAAAAAGAATAAAAAAAAAAACAATGTGAAAACTGTACTAAATTGAGTTTTAAAAACTTATGGCAGCAGCCAAGAAATTGGTTTAATAAAAACTGCTTTCACATTTGTAGGCCAGATATCTGCATCCAGAAGTTGCAGTGCAGAGGATGACACATCTTTGCAGATGGATGTAGATCATCTCACCAGTCGGCTTCCTGAACCAATTTACTACTTGGCTCAGGCAGTGACCATGTGTCAAACAGGTCTTTATTGGTATGAAGCAAGGGAGCAAATGGACTAGATTTGCCTAAAGCCATTTCTAAATTTCACAATCAACTCATACAAAGTTAGAGGAGCATGTTTCTATTGTTTTAGATTTTAGAACAAAAAGAAGTGACGAATGGAACCTGACATATTCATTAAAATAAACTCAACATTTTTGCTTTAAAAGTTAGGTCATTCTGTTACGGATATTAATGGCAGCTAATTTATGAAAACATAATAAAACTGTAAAACAAAACTTTTTCTTTATTTTGAGATTCAAAATAACTGCAAAGTTACTAGCACCCTTGCAACTTTGATAAATTTAAGTTTAGTTGCCATAAAAACCCTTCTGTCTTGAAAAAGGTGAAAAACCGAAGTGTTTCTTATCTGGGCTGGAAGGGAAAATGTTTTCTGAAATACTCTTCTATGTAACATTCATAAATAGTAATGTATAAAAGTTGATCTGCCCTCACCTCTGCTGCTCCAGCTTCTGTTTTCTCATGTGTTCCCCTTTGTTCTGTAGACGCATCGGCTGCAATGCAGGTTCGAGCGCTGAAAGATTACTGCAACAACTACGACCTCACCAGCCTCAACATCAAAGCTGGAGACATTATCACGGTACATTCACCACATTTTGCAAGCATTGGAAAATATTTTCTGATGATTTAATATATTGTAAAGACTTAGTTCTATTTGTTGTGGCTTTGGTCCCTATTTAGGCCTGTTGTGGCATTTCCTGATGGGGGACTGGATTTATGAAACATTTACTATTTCTAGCCTAGTTGATCAGAGAAAATGACAGAAAGTCCCCAGGACCAGTACAATTAGAAATGAAATGTTCTTTGGCAGACGACTTTTTTATTCCCCAGATAGGGTGTGGAAAAACCAAAACTGCAAAAGTATGATATAGTAAATGAAACTATTCTTTGGCTTTCCGAGCTCCCTACTTCAAATCTCTGTCCTTGAAGGCTCTAATAATGAAATATGCAAAAGTATACAAGCTATGTTCCAGGATTTGTTTCTAGTGGAAAACTTCAGGGCCTCGTTTCAGAAAACAGAGTTAACAAACTCGGGCAGGTACTCTGAACAAACCTACCCAGCTCTATGATAATTAGGGTTTTTGGTTTCAGAACATGTAAAAGTCACAATGATGCAGGGTTCAACAGTGGGAGGGCTCCTACTTAAAAAGCTCCATTATAAAATAAAATGTACATAAAAATAAGCTTTTCATGCCTGGTACCAACAACATCGCAGAGAAACAGAATAGCTTTAATAAAGAGCACCGGGCAGGGATTAAACCCTGGTGCTCAGCAGAACCTCATCATGTTAATGTGAGTAAGATTCATATTCACCTCATAGGCGCCTCTGATATACATTAACAGTTTATGTACTACAGTAACTTCTCTACCAAGATCTGGTTGGCATTAAAACAAAGTGCAGCACAAAAATGTCCTCGTTGTGTCATATGAGAGATGTGCAGGCAGAAGTTTCGACTGTGGCAAAAAACCGTAACGCTAGAAAATATATTAGTCTGGGAATGATGAAACATCTAACTGCAGTGTGATCACCCTCATCTGACAGGGACTACTGCAGAGTATCTACTCTCCAACATGTACAGGCTCCCACAGAAAAGAACACTTCATTTCTGATGCTTTCCTTGTGCCAGGTTCCAGCTAAAACAGAATAAACTCAGGAATGCAGGGATGGTTCACAGAGTATGTTGCGGTCGTCAGTGGACTCTGGATAGCTGATACACAGCTTTCTGAAACAGCAAAACCCAGGATATGCACATAGTTAACCCAGCACTTACTCAGAATTTTTACGTGTCCTGCTTTCTGAAACGTGGCACTGGAGGAGCTTCTTAAACTTCATCTTGAAGATGCTTTTCATTAGTTCCCAGGAGTAAATGCTCTGTGAATTTAAACAAAGAAAATCATCTGATACCAGGCATCTCTGGGCAATAAGTCAGTCCATCATGTTATTCATCCATTTTTCCACTAAGTGTTCCTAGTTCAGACAGATGTTTGTGCTCAGGTGCTGGAGCAGCACTCTGATGGCAGATGGAAGGGCTGCATCCATGACAACCGCACAGGAAACGACCGTGTGGGCTATTTCCCGTCCAACATCGTGGAGGTCATCAAGAGGGCAGGTGACCACCCACATGACAGCTGTATGTGTGTGTGTGGCTTGTGTGAGCGGTTTGCATGCGTTGTGTGGTAGCTAGCAGCAGCTTTTGGCCTCCATCAGCCTGTTGCTCATTAACTGTGTCCTCTGCCGGCTGTTCCTTCTGTCTCTCACCTTAACCTATACCAACCTCCTGCCTCTCTAACCCCCCTCCCACACACACACACACACACACACACCCACGCGCCCACACTCATCCACACACACCTCTCTTCGCTTCCTACAACTGCTTTATTAGACGCTTTTGTTCATTTTGTGTTTGCTTTATTGCTTAGAAAGATTCCATCTGGATATATATAGATGTTTTCTGGTTTTAATTTCAATCAGTTCTATTTTTGTGCATTTTTTTTTACTTTTTGACTGATCAGTTGTTGTTGTTGTGTTGTTTTTGTTTTGTAACCTCCCCTCTTACCCCCTCTTGGGTTGTACCCAGGCCACTCCCCCTCCCAGCAGTGCCACACCTTGCTCCTCCGCCGGCCCAATCCCTGCCCCATTACCTCAGCCAACGGACACCCATACCCCCCATCCAAAGTCCTCCCCCTGCATCTGCATCTGCCTCCTCCCCCACCCCTCCATTCCGGCACACATTCCCTCCCTCGCTTCTCCTCGTTTGGGTATGTTCCTCTTCCCATCTCTCCTCCTCCTCTATCCATTTCTCCTCCTCTCTCCACTCCTCAGGAGCAGCAGAGTCAGACAGGTACATACTGTAAACCACAGATAAGCATCCTTTCTTTTTTTATGCTCTTTGGACAGAAAACTCACGGATTGTCACGTTTGTCTGGCTTTAGTTAAAGCTCCAGTTCACTCAGATGGTGTGAAAAAAAAAGCTTTACCACACTAGTGTTTTTGCATTTTATTTTAAACCCTAAAATAGATAAGTGTTTAGTTTTAATGCTATAGCTAAAGATGTTTTGTTTTATTTTTTAACACAGTGTATGAAAGTCAGTCCCAGTTCTTTGTATAAGTAATCTGTGTGAACTGATCCTTTAAGAGAAACATTCTGTTCATTTTTGTTAGTTCATATGATAAACAGTGCTGTGCAAAAGTTTTATGTAATGCTACATTTCTTCCTGTGTTCCTTCTAAGCTCTTTCCTTTAATATGTTAAACTGCTCTTCAGGACTTCAGAAGGGATTTTACCGAGTTTCTCACCCTTTCTCTAAGGGAGAGCTCAGACACCCTACAGAAAAAGCTCATTTTGGCTACTTGTATTCATGACCTTGTTTTTTTGGTCATGACTCAAAACTCATGATAAATCAAGGGCTTTACTTTTTGACTCAGCTCTCTTCACCATGAGAGACCAGTACAGCGCCCGCTTCACTGCAGATGCTGCTCCAATCCATCTGTCGATCTCCCGCTCCCTTCTTCCTTCATTCGTGGACAAGATCTCCCAGATACTTAAACTCCTCCACTTAAGGCAGGACATCCCCCCCAACCCAGAGAAGGCACTCTTCCCTTTTCCAGTTCAAGACCATGGCCTCAGATTTGGAGGCACGGATCCTCATCCCAGCTGTTTCACACTCGGCTGTGAACCGCTCCAGTGAAAGCTGTAGATCACGACCTGATGAAGTCAGTACGACCATATCATCCACAAAAAGCAGAGATGTGACCCTAAGACCACCTAAATGGATCCCCTCAACACCTTGGCTTCACCTAGAAATTCTGTCCATAAAAATAATGTGCAGCCTTGGCCTTGGGATCCGCAATAGTACTGCAGATAAAAATGTATCTGATATTGTGCATAGATTAAAGACTAAATATCTGATCCAGCCAATGAGCATGCAACGTCTGACTATCTGAAAATCAGCCATTTTTCACCAGAAATTAGCCAAGTTTACTGCCGGCAATGTGGTCTAGACTCTGGCACTGGTCGTACAGGAACCTGCAGCCTGTATCAAAGAGCCTGGTACCCCATACTTCTGGAGAACCCCCCACAGGAGCCAAGGGATACTCCCATGCACCCTCCAGGTCCCTGCTGAGGGTGTAGAACTGGTCCAGTGTTCCACAACCAGGACGAAAATCACACTTCTCTTCCTGAATCCATGGTTCGACTATCCGACAGACCCTCCCCCCTGAGAGTAATCCTCGATGACTCACTCTTAAGAGAGGCTCTTAAGCTTCTCTGGCTTAAGAGTCGTGTCAACCAACCCAACCCTACAACATGCTAAGGTTTAAGAAGCATGGGCGAATACAGTTCCCAAAAACATCCAAACAGATACACTCTGGCAGAATGGAAACAGGATTCCAAAACAATTCCAAACTACTTTTAGCTGATAAATTGATCAGGTGATGACCAACTGAAAGATGATGCATCTCTCAGGTCTTTGTCCCCTCTTTGCTCGATTTGTTTTTCTGTCAAACATAGAGTTCAGATGCCATGTATTTTATGAGGGTAGGCTTAATTTTTAGGTCTGATATTACCTAAAAAGTTATCTGGTCCTTCACTTGTCAATATTATTTGTATGCCAACAGACCGAAATGTACTATCCAGTGCAAAAGGAAGGATTTACAAATGAGTGAAAAGCAGCCAAAGTCTGAAGACAAACTTCTACAGACCTCCAGAAACAGATCTGTTTCTCAAAACTGCTTAAGAATCTGTGAAATAAGAATAAATTAGGTGGGGTTTAAAACTTTTGCACAGTGCTATGAATATTATAATCACATTATGATGCTCCTCTAGGTTCTTAAAAGTACTAGGAAAAGCAAATCATTTCATTTAAAACATTTGACTTGCACTGAATATTTTCACATTTATGAAGCATGTTACTGTCTAATAACATAAATTAATTTCACTGTCAGATTATTGGAAATTGTATCACCACTCAAGCAGCATTTTTTATAAAAACAATACTTTTTAGTCAAAAGGATAAATTATTGAACCAAAAAAAAGTTATTTTAAACCAAAAAGCTCTTCTAACATTTTTAGCTTCCAATGAGTAATAATGATTTATAGGTGAGCAAATTTCTACAGAAATATACATTGCACTCACTGTCTTGGAGAATTTTTTTGTCTTACAAATGATTAGAAGTTGGCCTCAGAAATTAGTGTCACTGATTTCTTCTCCAGTGACAATATAAAGTGTGTGTATGTGTGTGTATATGACAGGTTCCCGGACGGCAGAGCTGAGTCCTCAGGGCTCTCCCACTTTAGGACATCAGAGCAGCACCAGTGAGGACATCTGGGTGTTACGCAAACCAGTGGCAGGTACAACCTGAACTCTGCCTGGAGGGAAAAATGAGAATATTTGTGCAGTTTTGTTCTATATTGATAGATATATTTTGTCCACCATTGAAAAGCTCAAAAGTCTATATAGTTTGCTTGCTAAAGAGCCGAGTTTTTTGCAATCTTTTAAACTGATATTGTTCTTCAGTTCCCCAGGCTTACTCAAGCTGTGTTTTGGACTTCAGTTGCATTTTTTTGTGTTTTCTCTCTTTAGCTGCTTTACCTGACTAGATTAGTCCAGTGTTTGCTTAGAAATAAGGAAACTTGACAAGGCCTTATTGTAAGGCCACATCTAGAGCACCTGACTCACTGCCAACACTTCTGTCAGACACAGTGGGCTCAAATTCCAGCAAGCTGTCACATAAAGGCTGTGAGGGGATACCCAAATGTTTGACCCACAACATGCAGTTTAAAGGGAATGTTTTATGTCACAAGGGTGACATAAAACAATACATGATAGCATGAAGAATAAATAGAAATCATTTTGGTAATTCTAACTGACTTACGTTTGGTCTGATTTAACTTCAGATAGTGAGAAAAAAATGTGTCTTTTTATTTGTTGCATGTAAACTTTTGATTTCAGCTCTATGTTCTACATGATAATACACACCCACTCCTCGAATGTCTCAGCAGTGACTGCAGATTAATAACATCGGTTCTCAAGGTGCAAATCCTCTGTCTGTACTGTTGAAGATTAACTCACCTCATTATGATGAATGCTTGGTGTGGCTCTTTAAGGAGGGCCCATTGAGTAAACCACCTGACTGATACAGCTACCAGTAATTTTACCACCAATGCAGACAATGATAGTGCATTAAACTTTCAGCCTAAGATTGTCAGACAGTTGGATCTGGACTCTGTACTGAAGCTCCAGATAACTGACTGGAAATTAACAAAAAATCAGCTAAAGTCCAAAGGAAATGCATTTAATTCAAAAGATTCCAATGAAATTTGGCTTGCTGGAAGATATGAAGTTTCTGATTGAAGGAGGAGAGCGCAGTGGCAGTGTGTGCAGCTTGGGCAGTGTTCGCTCCTCCAGCAGCCTGCAGGGATCTGGAAACACTCATGTCCTGACAACACCGGCCCCCAGTCCTCAGCCGGCCCCTACGCCAGGACTCAACACTCATGGCCTCAACGCTCCAGGGCTGCATGCTCAAGCCGAAGGGGTCAAGGTAAGAGGCCTCCTGAATGTGTTCACATGCTCAGGTTTTTAGCACGTTTCTGCTTTTAAGTTTCACAGAACAACCAGCGTGTTGTTTCCTGGAAACAACAAAACAATTTCAGGAAGCTAACACAAGTGTGTTCACCATGTTAACCACAGTTACGCTTCCTGTCAGGTTGTTTTTCCGTTGGAGAGAGCTGCATCACCATTGTTTGGGCCTCCACTTTTCTCTTTCACTTTTACTTTAACTCTGATTTTGCGGGTCGCATATGCATCGCTCAGAGAGCAATGCATATTAAAGCGACAAAAAAAATACTTATGATTTTTGTTTTTCTTTTGTGTAAAAGTTTTGGCACGATGATAAATTTAAATGGGATAAAGTTCAAATTAACTAAATATTTCAATTATTTTTTCTTCAAAATTGGTTAATTTTTTAAATTGCCCATTCAAATACTGAGAAGTGCAGCCGGTGAGGCAGCAGTGAGCCTCACCTGGGATTGATCAACGGCTGGCTGCCATTCTGAGTCAGTGCAGTCAGATGCCAGGTGAGGCAGGCAGTTCTCTGGCCTCCTGGCAGGGGGCGCTCATGATCCCAGACATTGTGACTCCACAACTGCAGAGTAAGAGAAGATACCAACAAGCTACCCATACAGTAAAGTCAAGAGCAGCGATATATTTATAGTTTTCTCTTCGTACCACAGCAATCACTTAATAATTGCAAAATAAACATTAAGCCTAAAACCATGCTACTGCAACAGACTGAATGTTCTGCTCATTGTGTGGGAAATATTTGAGTGGGGTTTTCTTATGCTGTCAGTTGCTATGGCAACAAGTCTGCATGTAGATGCGCTGATACAGAGAGCGAGAAAGATGTGGTTTTGAGTTGGACTTTAACGGTTTTCCCCTTTGCTGTGGAGCACAACACAAAATTAATAATCTCTACGACCAAGTTTGATTGAGTTAACGGAATTATTCTACGGCAGCAGCAGCGCGGCTGTACATGGCATGTAGAAGAATTGACTTTTTGACCTCCAGCGTTGTCTGCACGCGCAAAATTTCCTTATGTAAACAATAACATGCAGGTTTTTATTTACATTTGTATATCTGATTATGATTAAGTCAGTGCCTCAAACTACAAAATACATTCACCTGCCACTTTATTAGGTACACCTTGCTAGTACTGGGTTGGACTCCCTTTTGTCTTCAGAACTGCCTTAATCCTTTGTGGCATAGATTGAACGAGGTACTGGAAACATTCCTCAGCGTCTGGTTTATATTAACATGATAGCATCAATCAGTTACTGCTGATTTGTTGACTGCACATCCATGATGTGAATGTCCCATTCCACCACATTCCAAAGGTTTTCTATTGGACTGAGATCTGGTGACTGTGAAGGCCATTCAAGTACAGTGAACTCATTGTTGTGTTCAAGAAACCGGTCTGAGATAATTTGTGCTTTATGACATGGCTACTCCCATCCGACTGAAGTAGTCATCAGAAAATGGCTACACTGCAGTCATAAAGAGATGGACATGGTCAGCAACAATACTCAGGTAAGCTGTGGCGTTGACTTAATGACTAATGGGCCCAAAGTGTGCTCGGAAAATATCCCCCACACCAATACACCACCACCACCAGCCTGAACCGTTGATACAAGGCAGGATGGATCCATGATGTCATGTTGTTGACGCCAAATTCTGACTCTACTATGTGAATGTCGCAGCAGAAATCAAGACTCATCAAACCAGGCAACGTCTTCCAATCTTATATTGTCTAATTTTGGTGAGCTTGTGCAAATTGTTGCCTCAGTTTCCTTTTCTTAGCTGACAGGACTTGCACCAGATGCCATCTTCTGCTGCTGTCGCCCATCCGCCTCAAGGTTCAATCTGTTGTGCGTGTAGAGATGCTCTTCTGCATACATCGGTTGTAACGAGGGTTTATTTGAGTTACTGTTGCAGTTCTATCAGCTCAAACCAGTCTGACCATTCTCCTCTGAACTCTGGCATCAACAAGGCATTCGTGCCCACAGAACTGCAGCTCATTGGATGTTCTCTGTAAAACCTAGAGATGGTTGTGCATGAAAATTCCCATAGATCAGCAGTCTCTGAAAAACTCAGACCAGCAAGCCTGGCACCAACTACCATATCATGTTCAAAATTCTCTTGAATCACTTTTCTTTCCCATTCTGATGCTTGGTTTGAACTGCAGCACATTGCCTTGGCCATGTCTACATGCCTAAATGCATTGAGTTTCTGCCATGTGATTTGACATTTACGCTAATGAATGGTTGGACAGGTGTACCTAATAAAGTGACAGGTGAGTGTATAATACCAGTTTACTTAGGAAGAGTTAAAAAACCTTCACTTTTTTCACAATAGTATAAAAACTTATAGAGCTTGTTGTTCCGGAGTGGAGAACAATCCAGCTGAGGGCTAACCAGTCTTAACATCAAAACTCCTTTGAAAATGGCTAAATAAGAAATCATAAAATGTAAATTATACCATTAGCTAATTACTGTGCACAATGGTGTTTTCTTATAATACCTTTGCACATTACAGGCTTGTCTGTTGTTATTAACACAAATAAGCAAAAGTAAGCTAAAGACAATTCTTCCAGTGCACTACTTAGATGACCACTTGGTTCCACCCTGAGCATGAAGCCATATTATCCATGTAACAAACTACCACTGCTTTCTTGATTCAGAAAATGCATTGAGCAAGTGTTTATAACTTTGGATGACGTTTATTACTTTTACTGTGCTTTAAACCCCCTCTCCCCTCCCCCCATCCACCCACACACACAAACACACACCTTCCATCCCAGCACTCCACAATCTTTCTCAGTTTGGATTTTTTTAATAAAAAAGTTCAAATGCATGATTTTCCTTTTACTTTAATGACAATTATTTGCCATTTTGTTTTGGTCTATTGCATCAAATCCCAATGAAAAGCGTGGGCCGAGTTATCTATGCTTTTTTGTAATGCCTGGTATTCTGTTCATACCTAATGTAATGTAATTCCTTAGGGTAAAAGATCTATATTCAAAAATGATATGAAAACTGTTTTGGTGAAAGAGGAGTGTGTTCTCATTTATATTATATGGATATAGAACAGGGAGTTGTAGCTTTGCTGCAGAAAACTACAGTAGCAGGTGGAAGATCATAAGCTGATGTCTTTTTCTTATTTCCTATTTGCTGAAACACAGATCACCTCTGGGATTTGAATGACTATGCTTGATGAGGCCTTTCTTTGCATGCCTGCTTATGCATGTATGTGTTTTTGTGTTTTAGCTGCTGGCCACTGTCCTGTCCCAGTCAGTAAAAGCAAAGGAGCATCTCTTGGAGCAGTCACAGTCTGTGGAGTCAACGAGTAAGCACCCGCTGTTATCACAAAACTCACAGTCACGTCGCTCAATGTTACATTCTGAACACACATTTAAGTAGCATTTGTGGTTGTCTGCATAGAGGGAGAATACCATCCATTGAAATGAAAAGCACTGCTTGTTTAGTGATGACAATTCAGAGTGATCAAGGCGTTGTTCATGAGAACAACAGTTCCCTCTGGGCTTTCTCTTCACCTCACGCTTATTCAGACTGACCATCTAAAGACCACCTGTCAGTTCACATCAGACACCAGCAGCACTGCCCTCCACGCTCCTTTTATTTTTGAACTTTATTGTTGCATTAATAACGGCTGCTTTCACATGCAGACAGATCTTCAGATACATCTGTTCCCAGCAATCTGTGCTTTTATGCTTTAACAGCAGTGACAAGGATCAAAGATGCACAGGCCCAGCAGTGAAGTCGTCCAAACTAAAAGACATCCCAGATATTTAGGGCTCCTAAGCAGTCTGGAAAGTCCAGAAAATTCTAGAATTTCATTTCATTGTTTTGCAGTTCTGGAAAAATATGGTAAAATTACATTAAAATGTAGGTTAACATTTGTGTTTTCATGCCTTATCCCATCCATCATGTTTTGTCCCTTCCTTCCTTCCTTCCTTCCTTCCTTCCTTCCTTCCTTCCTTCCTTTCTTTCTTTCTTTCTTTCTTTCTTTCTTTTTTTCCTTACTTTGTTGCTTGTGTCTACCATGTGGCTTAACTAGTTTCCTTCCTTATACCCTTAAGGACACATGGGAAAAAGAAATTCCTACTTCCTATGTGTCCTTCAATCTTTCCTTTCTTCTGTCCCTCCTTTTTTATTCCCTTTTCCTTGGTTTCCTTCCTGCCTTGTATTTTCCTTTGCTCCCCTGTGTTTATGCTTTCTTTGTTCCTTTCCTCCCTTCTGTTGTGTTGTTTGAGGCCTACTCCCATCTTTCCAACTGTTGTTACTTCCTTCCTTGTTTTTTCTCATGTCTGTCCTTCTTTCCTTCATTTTTATTGTGTATCCTTGCTTCCTTGAATCAAATCTGTCCTTGTTACTCGTAACTTTTCTTTCTTCATTTCTGCCAGTTTCTGAAATTTCCAGGTTTTGTCTGCTGAGTAGAGTGTGCCTGCCTTTAATTCATCATCAACTTAAGTAATTGTATTATTTTAAAGTAAAGGTAAAGGACATATAGAAGGTTAAATCTAAAAAAAAGTGTAGTAACCCTGAATGTTCAAATGCTTCTTTATCTTTAATAGCAGAATTTTCCTGACATTTCCATATTGTATACTTTGGTTAAAAAGTTATCGGTAAATAAAAATCCCATTATTAACATGCAGTGGCACAGTGAATAGAATCATCTTTTAGTAGACAAAACATTCAGAAACATTACATTACAATGTTGGACATCTCTCCAAAATTGATGAAAAGATGGAAACTGTTGAATTTAAATCTCAAGAGACCAGGCTACAGATATTTTCACTTTTTACTGATGGAGTTTTACAGCAGACAATAAACTCAAGTATTTGTCTAAATTACACTTCAAAAATACCAAGTCATACCAATTAATTTTGCTCTAGTTTTTAGTGCAAATACCTCAGTACACTGGAAGTAGGACAAAACTAACTTACAAGTAATTGTCAGAAAAATATAGGTGCTTATTTTAAGGGAATGATTCTGTCATATTAATGAAAAGGTACTGCTTATTAGGATCTGGGGTTGTTTCAGTTTGGTTCTGGGTGTTGTCTTAGTTCATTTCTATTAGTTCTGCCTCATTTCCATTTCCACTTCAGATCTTCCTCAGTGAGTCTAGTTTATTTCTTGTGTCTTGTTATTCTTTGTCTCTCCAGTTTGTTTCTGTAGTTGAGTTATTCTGTAATGTTAGATTCATTTCCTAGTCCTCTGTGTATTCTACCCCTCACTCTGTGCCATGTCTCTCTCCCTCTCCTCTGTCTGCCTCCTGCTACCTTCACTCAGACCTGCAACCCATTGCAACCCATTGCAACTCAATTCCTCTCTCTCCTATTGAAGCATTTTGTTGTCAGTCACTATTAGCTGTTTCATTTAATCTATCCCATCATTTCTCTCCATGTCTCCCTTGCTGGTTCTCTTTACTATGGATTATTGTTTTTTGTGTTTTTCTGTGGTTCCCTTTGATTTTTATAAATTTGTTCATCTTCAAATTCCCAGGCTGGTTGCATCTTCTGCATTTAGATTCTACAACAACCATTTACACAACATGACACTAGTTCCACTGGCATTTCACTTATAACAAGACATTATTCCTGTCACAAATTGCGGTTGTAGGTGGTGAGGTAGACGCAATGGACCCAGGTTGAAGTGAGGGAATGATGGTTTAATGATGAAAAAACAAAATCCAGGCAGCACAGGTGAGTAGAGGCAAGGAGCTCAGACGCTGGTAGCAACTGGTTAACAGGGTAAAGACAATGACATGACAAACCAGAGACACAACTGAACACAAAAACCTAAATAAACATACAGAAAAACCAAATCCTCACAATTCCCATGTTATAAGTGAAATAACCTCCCAATGGAACACGTACTTTTCCATCAATATTAAGATATGATTGGCTCTGAACAAGCATATATATATCTAACTGAGAAGTTGTGTATAATTCAGTTTTGTCTTATCTCAAGTGTAATAATATATTTGCTCTAGAAACCAGACCAGAAATACTTGGCAAGACTTGGTGTTTTTGCAGTGTAAGGAGTAGAGTTCAAAGGTAAACATTTTCTTCTGAAGAAGGGACCTAATTCTCATAGATCCTGCTGGGAAAATGAAAAATGGTCTTAGTTAAACACAGAGTTTAACTTTTTGGCCACAGATACAACAGCCATTGTCTTGTACTACCAGTGGTGATGTAACCCATATTATTTTAACAGATATGAGCTACAGCCTGGAATCCACCTTATCACTATTAAGTGGCAGTAAATGGCTTCAAAGCATCCTGAAGCTGCAGTGATCCGGTGCAGAAAATGGGCTAGAAAACAAAAACGTTTTGTGGTCACTTTATTAATAAAACTCCGCTTCCTTTTCAATGGTGGTATAGAGCAAAGATGTTCAAAGATAGCGCTGGCAGTATCTTGACCTGGGCTTACCGTGTTACTTCATCTGAAGAGTGCAGTAGGCAACATAAAAGAGTTTGAGAACTTTTTCAAGTTTTCAAACATGAAAAAGTTTGAGGAGCACAAGTCAACAGGTGATCCTAAGAGCCTCAGATGCAGGTGGCTGACTGCAGAATCAAAAGGTGCGTAAGCAACAATGTTAGTTTAAAAGTCTCACTAATATTGTAGAAGTAAATTTGCCCAGACTTTATTTATTTTTCTGACACTTGAAAAATAAATAAAGGACTTCCTGTTTCACAGAAAAAGCTAACTAATTCAATTTAGCCCAAACACAAAGCAATTTAATTCATTCCAAGTCAACCCATGGACAGGATTTAAATGAATCCATAGACAGTGATTTGCTACATTTATTTGATTGTCGATAATCTTTTGACTTCTCCCTTGTGTCTATTCATCTCATCCAGCAGCCAGTTACACAGTCCATGAGCAGCGATCGTTTGAGCGCAAGACTGAGGAAGATGATGGGAAAGTGAGTCCCGATTAAAGACAAAATGCCTTTTTTCGGTTTGCATCTGATTTTCCTGAACTTGTCAGTGGACTGGGAAGAAAGTTCTTCACAATGATGAGGTTCAGTGGGTGCACTTTAATAGATGAGGGTACGTCACCATGAAGACAGGCAGACTGAGAGGCTGTGTTGCCTTCTGTCCATCCACTCACGCTCCCCTGCTGTCACAACACCCAGACATCCATAGACAGCCTAAAGTGAGGGTTGAAAAACTGCTGAGTGTTTCAAGAATGAAGGTACAAGACGCTAGTGAAGCTAAAGTGTTCATGTAAGCATTAGATTGATCTTGAATAAACCCTTTTCACTTCAGTGTCCCCTGTGCTCTAGAGCAGACTGCTCAAGAACAGTCTCTAAACTGTGGTTCCCGGACCACTGATGCTCCGGGGGTATTGCATGTAAATGACTGTTAGCTCAAAGTGCTACGCTACAAACAGTATACCAAAGGATTGTGTCAAAATGAATGATGGAAAACTGGTTTTAAACCGGGTCACTCAGAAGAAAAACTGCAGATACCAGTGGAAAGAAACAACTCCTTGAATATTATATGATCAGAAGGAGCTAAGTCACAGCTACTGAGTGTTGATGTTCACTAGCGATTGGATGGTAGGAATCGCTCCCGTTGGTCAGAACTGTTCTTTGTTTTGTATGAATGATGCTCTGCTTTGAGGTCAACAACTATTGTTATTTTTAATTAATTAAAAAAAATAAATACAATAAATGAATACAATTGGTAGAAATGGGGTGATGGTTTTTATATTTAATGGCGCAGAAAAGAATTTTTGTTTCTGTTAAACAACTCAAGTCAATTTTTCTTTAATTGTGCTTCGAAATATTAATAATTGGGCTATTATTAATAACAAATAGCCCTAACTGTTATTAATGCACACAACACTTGGTAGTATTAAAAAACTTTTTTATTACTATGTATTTGACATCATTAGAAAACTTTCACTCCACACTTTCATAATCTGGAAATAAGTCAAACTGCCCAAGGAGACGTGTTCATGGCTTTGTTGTGGCTCGTCATATTTCCCAAACAGCATCACTCTTCTCTTTAAGATGCGCAAAGAAAGCAACAGTAAATGAGTTAAGAGACCAATATTTTCATTGCGTTATATATTAAGATGTGTCATCAGGTGGTCCGTAACTGTTTGCTAAATGGGTTAAGTGGTCCTCAGCCTGAAAACGTTCCAGAAACACTGGGTCAGAGGAACCCGGCAGCGGTCAGCAGTGTCTTTGCTTTGTGTTGTAGAAGCAGGCTGTGGTGACGTGGTTGGGAGAATTTCAGCTGCAGTTCTACACCACTCATTTCCTCACTGCAGGATATGATCTAGACACCATTAGCCGCATGACCCCTGAGGTAAGGTCATGACCTCTTCATCGGTCCATCACGGACCTGGATCATCATGGGTCTTCTGTCTGTCAGCCATTTTTCGTTTGTCTAACTATTGTCTTAAATAACAGGTAGACAAACCTCCAGTCTGGTTTGGCAGCACATATTAACTGCTTAACTTTTACTCTGCATGAAGAGGAGGATTTCAGAGACCAAATGGCAGATACAGTTAGTTCCCTCAAGTCCAGCAGATGCAAGAAATAGGCAAATATTTCTCTATAATGTTGCAGTTCTCTTTGCTTCAGCAACAAACACAGAGGGAGACACAAGCTCCCTCTCCTTTTCTTGGTCAAGTCAAGAAAAGGATTCGTGTTTTGACTAATCTTCTTAAAGTCAGAACAACAGCCATGCTGAGCTACTTGACTCTGTAGGGCCACCAGCTTTCAGCAGGCGCTATGTTTTCCTTCAATCTGTGTAACTGTTTTGAAAACACTAAGCATTTTTTCTCACTATAATTTACATAAATACACACGGATACAGAGTTTTATTTGGAACAAATTTTTGCATAGCGATTGAGAATTAGATGAATGCACTAGCTGATTTTCACCAATCATGAATTTAGTTTTTTCATCTCTATGTCATTTTTAATGTAGTTGTGCAGATGTCTGTTGATTTGTGCTGAAGCAGACCATGTGACATAATCCACGCTAAAGGCAGTGGACACTCATTGGTGCTTCCACTAACCAAAATGTTCTAGAACAGATGTCACATGCAACTCATGTAGTAATGTCAAACTAGCGTCAGATCATTCCATATTATGAAAAAAAGTCCATCAGTGCTAGTGGTGAGCACCTGATATGTCTAAACACGTTTCTCTTTCAGGACCTGACAGCAATTGGCGTTATAAAGCCTGGACATCGAAAGAAGTTATTGTCAGAAATCAGCAAGGTGCCCTCCACAGACTGGCTGCTTGACCACAAACCTGTAAGGCATTTCCAGGACTGTGTGAATTTTTGGCAGAAAAGTATTGTGCTCAAGTTTTGAATCACATTTAATTTAGGGTTAAAGTTCCCCTATATTTTGTAAGATCTGAACTTTCTTGAAACTACAGAGGCTTGAAAAAGTATTCATACCCCTTGAACTTTTTCATATTTTACAACAACAAACATAAACATATTTCATTGTAATTTTATGTGAAGTTCAAAGAAAATTACATAATTCAAAAGATTTCTGGCAAATAAAAAATGAAAGTGCACTGTACCAATGTATTCAAAAATCTAATTTTCTTTGTATAGCACATTTCAGCAACAAAGCATTTCAAAATGCTTTACATCATAAAAACACAAAGTCGTGTGACATGGAAGAAGACATTGTTAAATTCTTAATCAATTATGTTCAAATACAACTCTAAGCAAGTTGTAAAACAGGAACTTCACTGTTTTGCAGTTTTCTGGAAGCTTTTCCAGATTTGTGGTGCACAGAAGCTGATCGTTGCTTCTCCACGGTTCTGCTCTGGTTGTTGCAGAGCAGAACCAGAACCAGAACCAGAACCAGAACCAGAGGGGTTCTGGAAGGTTGATACAATAACCATCTGTGGCCCCCAGGATGATATTTAATTACTATTAGAACGGCCCGCGGGCCACAGCCGCCTGCTGGCGTTTTGCATGCATCATCACTACATTCCCAACAATGCAACAGTAGCCCGCGAAGTCACTGCAGCATGAGAGGCTTCCTTGTTCATCAGCAATCAGAGCAGAAATCAACTTTCAGGTTCCCTCCTCAAAAATGGCTCAACGGTTAGTGACCCTGAGAACAGACATGATGACATGATGACATGATGACATGACGACATGACGGGGACGGGGACAGGACGGGGACAGGACAGGGACAGGATGGGGACAGGATGGGGACAGGATGGGGACAGGATAGGGACAGGACGGGGACAGGATGGGGACAGGACAGGGACAGGATGGGGACAGGATGGGGACAGGACGGGGACAGGATGGGGACAGGATGGGGACAGGATGGGGACAGGACAGGGACAGGATGGGGACAGGACAGGGACAGGACAGGGACAGGATGGGGACAGGACAGGGACAGGACGGGGACAGGACGGGGACAGGATGGGGACAGGACAGGGACAGGATGGGGACAGGATGGGGAAAGGGACAGGATGGGGACAGGACAGGGACAGGATGGGGACAGGACAGGGACAGGATGGGGACAGGATGGGGACAGGACAGGGACAGGATGGGGACAGGACAGGGCTTTAAATCCTGTTTGGAGTTTTCCAGACAATAGTGGACCACACAAAAACACGCACAAATTACTAACGTTTTTTGTACTGTTGTAACCATGAAATAATCTCTCCTCCAGTTCAACATATAACTGGAGACACTTTGTTGATGAAATCATTATAAAATAACTTATAATTAAGTTTTGGCAAAGATCAATGTGATGTTTACAGGCAGCAAATTGTTGTCAGCAATTGCTGAAAGGAACTAAAACAATTACTTTTAATGTAACTTAGTTTCTTTCCAAATCAAGTAACTAGTAACTAGTAACTAGTAGCTAATAGCTAGTAACTAGTAGCTATTAACTAGTAGTTAACTAGTTGCTAGTAACTAATAGCTAGTAACTAGTAGCTAATAACTAGTAGTTAGTAACTAGTAGCTTGTAGCTAGTAACTAGTAGTTAGTGACTAGTTGCTAATAACTAATAGCTAGTAGCTAGTTGCTAGTAACTAGTACCTAATAACTAGTAACTAGTAGCTAGTAACTAGTAGCTAGTAACTAGTAGTTTGTAGGTAATAACTAGTAGCTAGTAACTAGTAGCTAGTTGCTAGTAACTAATAGCTAGTAGCTAGTTGCTAATAACTAGTAGCTAGTAACTAGTAGCTAGTAACTAGTTGCTGGTAACTAGTAACTAGTAGCTAATAACTAATAGCTAGTTGCTAGTAACTAGTAGCTAGTTGCTAGTGACTAGTAGCTGGTAACTAGTAACTAGTAACTAGATGCTAGTAACTAGTAGCTAGTTGCTAGTAACTAGTAGCTGGTAACTAGTAACTAGTAACTAATAGCTAGTAACTAGTAGCTAGTTGCTAGTAACTAGTAGCTTGTAGCTAGTAGCTATTAACTAGTTGCTAGTAATTAGTAGCTTGTAGCTAGTAGCTAATAACTAGTAACTAGTAGCTAGTA
>VMRN01000236.1:89455-122078 GCA_010277015.1 Poeciliopsis turrubarensis
ATGGATGGATGGATGGATGGATGGATGGATGGATGGATGGATGGATGTATGTATGTATGTATGTGTCTGTCTGTCTGTCTGTCTGTCTGTCTATCTATCTATCTATCTATCTATCTATCTAGGTCTGCCTTTATGTAAAAGTGGATTTTGTAAAGTTATTTTAAGATCTTAAATTAGAAGTACAGTGGGATGTTTTAGTTACACAAGAAGAGTTTAAAGTTTAAATGTATTCTGCAGATCATGTGACCAAAAGTTAAAACACTAAACATTGTCTTATAAACAAGCTCTAGTTTTGTAACCTGAAGATCACTAGGTCTTCTTAAAAGACAGAGTCTCTCAGAACAGTTCTTAAAAATATAACCAGTGTTTTCAGCAAAGTTGAGCTGAATGACTCAAGTATTAAAAAATTGCCATAGTTTCAACAGGTTGGGCAGAGAAACTGGAACCATTTTGTGGTCTGATTTAGACCTACGTGAAGCTGACACCCCATCTACGTCAAAAAATCCAGCAAACAGTCTGATTGGTTAGTGCTCCGTTTGTGCAGGTTTGTGCCGTTAAAATTGTCGTTTGTCGTTTGTGCAGCTTTGGTTTCCGAGATATTAAAAATTATTTTTTAGGTCATCCTAAGCACTAACGATCCAGACCACTTTGGTTTGTTTTGGAGCGATATGGGGGGATGGTGAACTCTGGATGACCTAAAAAATAATTTTTAATATCTCGGAAACCAAAGCTGCACAAACGACAATTTTAACGGCACAAACCTGCACAAACGGAGCACTAACCAATCAGACTGTTTGCTGGATTTTTTGACGTAGATGGGGTGTCAGCTTCACGTAGGTCTGATTTAGTAATGTAATTATACTAGTTGTGCTTAGACTGCCACACCACTAGAGGCAGTAGCAGGCCTGAAAACATGCGGCTAAGGAACAGGTTTAGAAGTACATAGAAAACTACAGAATGCTAAAAACTGTGAGCTGCGTTGAAGAAAATAAAAGATAGAAGTTCAAATACATGGAGAGAGAGCAAATCCTTCCTAAAGATGAAGATATATCACAGATTTCAAAAGAAAATAAAAACAGACCGCGGATAATATATGAAATAGCGCCTCCTCCCCTGTCGGAGTGCAATACTCTATAACACAGGAAGTCCCGCCCCTTCCTGTTTTTCCGCAGCTAGGTCCGAGGGGAGGGGTTTGCTACGGAACCACAAAGTTAACTGCAAGTTAAAGGTAAAAGTTCCTTCTTTTCGCAGCAACATGGAAGGAGAGCGGACCAGTTCCTACAAAGAGCTGTTGGTTTCTAAAGGTTACTAGAATTTACTACTGTATAGTTTTCGCGCTGAAAACCGGGGAGTATTTTAAACGTGTTCAAGTCAACATGGTGTTGGCACGTGGCTGTGCTGCTAGAATGTTCTCATGATTCCTTTGCAATAATATCTTAAAATATGGGCTTGAACGCGTTTTAGTGTTTGATATGAAACCTGGTCAACTTCGGTTTTCCGCCTTTGGTAAAGTTTGATAATGGATTAAATGGGCTAAATTCAATCGCTCTTTGTCTACACTTAACTGGGCTTTGAAATGTATAATCAGTGGAACTCAAAGAATTGCTTCACCAATATTCTGCATAAATGATTCAGTGTCTCTCTCTTAGCTGCTGCACGCAGCATAAGCCTGCCGACGGTCTGTTACACATAAACCGAGGGCAACACCATGGCCCCCTTTTCCACCGGCTCGACTCGGCTCAGCTCGGCTCGACTCGGCTCAGCTCGGCTCGACTAGGCTCAGCTCGGCTCGGCTCGGCTCAACTCGACTCGGCTCAGCTCGACTCGCTTTCAGCGCTTTTCCATCGAGTTTTTTCGGGGCTGGACCTGCTTTTTAGGGCCCTGCTACGGAGCAGAGCCAGCCGGGCCGGTGTTATAGATTAACTGGTGGCTAATTTAACTGGGTGAAACCTTTCTGGACCGCAGATGTTTCTAAATTGTAGGTGGCTGTGTTGATGCCTGTTGAAAAATCCTACTTGTGTGACAAAACCTTTTGCAAAACTTTACTATAAATCCCATTTGAAGCAAATATGTTTAATGTTGAATGTGTAAATTATGTTTCAAAACAAGTTTTAACAGAGCAGCGTTCAGTGCGCTTCGAAAACACCACATATGAGCAGAACCAGATCAATGAGTAACAACAATCCCATTCTGGTTCACCAGAATAAATGAATTTCATCTCATGAACAGCACAATATAAACCTGACTGGAAGGTTTCTGCTTTTTGTAACCAGCACTGATCAGAAAATCATTGGAATTGACTCTCAGGTTCTTGTTCTTCACACTTCCAGCCTAGAGTGTGTTTCTGGCTCAGATCCTGCAAAACAACCAAAGTGTTTTTGAACTTTCTTCTTTTCAGCGACATAGTGTCGCTGAACAATGAGGTTGGTGTCACCATATTTAATAAACTTTAAATCACATACTGATTTAAAGTTTGTGGTGTTTAAGTGTCCAATTAGAAAGGAATATCAAAAAATTTGGTTCCCACCTCATAACTGACAAATAAAGAGCAAATGTTTCCAAATTCTTAATAATTATATTTGATGGTATAATTGAGCCACCAAAATTTAACAACTAGAAATTTCTTTAATCCAGCAATCTGTAATATTTTACATCAAAATAAAAATAAAATAGAAAAAGGTCTATTTTTCGTGTCCTGCTATCAGACAGCTTCCATCCTATTATATCAGCAACGAAAAATTGTAAATACACAAAATGTGATGGAAAACCATGTTTGGTGACTGACTTACAGAGTCAGTCACCAAACTGGAGCACAGAGGGGACACTGGGTGCACTACACATTGATAAATAGCAGATTGCAGCTTTTGTCTCAAAATCAGATGTCTTATCTGAATACATTAAACATCAACAAATTAATTTAAAGGCATCTTGTGTAGCACAAAGTTCAGTTTAATATGTTTTGTTTTACCATTACATAAAAAGTAACTTGTTATTTAGTAAATGATTATGCTAAATTTTACATCATGTCGTTGAAAAATGCCGTTTTCTCCAATAGGAAATTATAACTCGTGGCTGGTCTAAAAAAGACAAAAAATACTAAATATCAAAAAGCATTTGTAATACTTCCTGCTACCTCACATTATTGGGCTCTTGTCAGTACAATTGATCTGATGTTTTAAATTTCTTTTTAAAAATCTTCTGCCTAGTCAAGTTTTGTTTGAATTGTGTGGCATTGGAAAATCGTTTCTGTTCACAGACTGAGGGATGAGGACGTAAAATAAATGGCTGTGAACGTGGTCTAAACTGGATGAATTCAATCCTCGGATGATGGTACAGTCCAAGGATTAAATCTGCTGTGGATCAGCTGGTGAGTCTCGTGTTCATAAAAATGCAGTCATGGCTCCTTTCAGCCTGTGATGACAAAATAAACTCATTTTTCTGACACCTACTATGAGAGCCTAACCACAGCTCCTGATTCTGACTTTATTCTGAGGCTAGCTCATTGTTAGTGCTTTATTTCACTGAGCTGTCACTTTGACATAACTGAACAATTCTTTTTACAGGTGGGAATGGGAGTGAAAACGGATGTCTGGATGAGAGAGGTTGGTTCATTTGCTGCTGATTGAAACATTTAAAGCCAATGATGACAGAACAAGTTAACTTTTCTGACACCTACTATGAGAGCTGAACCACAGCTCCTGATTCTAACTTGATTCTGAGGCTGCTGGTCTATTTCTTCACTATTTTATGCAGATTGTTTTAATCCTAACAGACTTTTGTTCCTCATTAATAGCTTGAAAGCCAGGGCAGAAGACCGCCTCATTCTGGGACTCCCATCCATCCATCCATCCATCCATCCATCTTCTGCCGCTTATCCGGGATCGGGTCGCGGGGGTAGCAGCTTAAGAAGGGATGCCCAGACTTCCCTCTCCCCAGCCACTTCCTCCAGCTCCTCCGGGGGAATCCCGAGGCGTTCCCAAGCCAGCCGAGAGACGTAGTCCCTCCAGCGTGTCCTGGGTCTTCCCCGGGGCCTCCTCCCGGTGGGACGTGCCCGAAACACCTCATCAGGGAGGCGTCCAGGAGGCATCCTGACCAGATGCCCGAGCCTCAACTGGCTCCTCTCGATGTGGAGGAGACTGGGACTGGGACTCCCTTTTATGGTAAACTGACGTTGCATGGACTCAGCAAAGCTAATTCTTATTCTTACCTCAGATGTTCTATAATCAACTTATCCACTTTATAACTATATTTATACATTTTTCTAGATGACTAGTGAGATTTTTTTGCACAACTAGTGAGCAGTGTGCAGCCATTAGCCGCTATTAGGTTCTGCTTCCTAACCCCAACCCCAAAAGAGTTATATCTTTACAGCAACATAAAGATATAACCCTAAATAACCTATGTACTGTTTTATCTGCAAAAAAGCTGATTTGCGGGTTAGTTACGCTTGAATCGCTGCTCTGTCATTGTTGCTATAGTTCCAGCTTAAATGTTATTAAATGTTATTTGTCTTATTGTTATTTGGAACTGTTTGCATTCAAATCTGATTCTGACAAAAGGCATCCATCGTATGCAGTCTGGAAAGATCTAATGTGAAGAAGAACCTTTTTGTTCAGTTGTATTTGCTGAATAAACCACTGAACAGTGTATAAAAGGCTTTGTGGATTTTTTTCTTAATTTTAAAGTTTGCTTCTAATGAGGCATTATATATTTTCAACTTATTGAAAAGTAAAAAGCTTGTTCTGAGTCTTTCAGGGGTCAATCAAAACTGAACTGTGAACAATTCTGTCTATGTAAAAAGGTTATTTAAAAGTATATATACATTTTAGTTAGGCATTAAAGATGGGCTAAGAATGAAATAGGAAGTTATGTATTTTAATCTTATTGATACTTTTGCCCCTTCAAACATCTGAGTAATGGGGCAAACCTTCCTCAGGTCCATGTCAGCCGCCGGTAGATGATGGAATTGCCTCCCTGAGTTACTTCAGCTAATCTTTTCCCTGGAATGTTGGTTATCTTGAGTATCCAAATGTTTTCATATAATTGCAGGTCATTCTTGTTTGGCTAGAAGCACTTGCAAGTAGCACTACCTCACCTTGTTTTTACAGACATCCATCCATTTTCTTACCCCCTTATCCCCAGTGGGGTCAGGAGGGGTGCAGGTGCCCATCTAAAGTGAGACATTTTGTGTCTCAGTGGAGACGGGGTCCAGTCCACAGGCAACACACAGACAGGGCAAACAACTATGCACCCAAGGACAATTTAGAGGGAATTCATCTAACAGTCCTGATTTTGGACTGTGGGAGGAAGCTGGAGTACCTGGAGAGAACCCACCATGCACAGGGAGAACATGGAAACGCCATGCTGAAAGAACTCAGTCCAGGAATCGAACGTAGAACCTTGTTGCAAGACAAGTGTTACCAACTGTGTCACTGTGTAGCCTTGAGTCAGTGTTCATAAAAAAATACATAAGAATAAAGTATTAAACCAACTATTTGTAATCCTGGTGGTTTCTGGGAGCCAGAACTGCCTTGCCAGTCTCGTCCCTGCTTATTCTCCCTGAGGCTCTCTGATTGGCCAGCCGCAGCGCAGCCGGGATTTGCATGCAGGTGTCCTGAGCCTCGTTTGATAGTCAAACAGGCAGCTCGACTTTCTCACTCCATGCTGCGCATCCACCATCCAGTCGCTGTCTGAGAGCAGGGGAGTGCCGACCACAAAACACCGATACTCCGCCTACGCCTCCTCTTCCCTCGCACTAGCCGGAGAGAAGCCACTTTCAGCCGATACTGTCGCCGTTGAAGCCCGATCATCGTCCTCCATCCACCGGTCCTCTCGGCAGGCCGGAAGGTAAGACTGGGCTATCCATTATTATGGCGATATGTCGGCCTGGGATGCTGTGGTTTATCACAGGCCTCCGACAGCAGTTCTCCCACAGAGCGGCAAACATGTATTCATAGATGGAAAGTGATGACATCTCAGCTTCTGGAGGATGGAGACGGAATGAAAGGGGCAGTGGGCCAACATGGGTTCATGGCTGCTTTCCTCCTGTTTATCGCGACCGAAATATACCCGTGATAAGGCGGAATGATCAAAAATAATGCAATTAAATAGTAAGTGTAAAAATGAAAGTTGATATTATAGGGAATATGCTGAGAGCTTTGTAAAAAAAATAAATTAACTTCACTGTATGTAGCAGGGCTTGTAGAGCTGTGGATCCATATTTTACAGTTTAAGCCGCTGAGATATGGAAGCATAAAGAACCAAACAGTACAATACATGCAAGTACTGTTATGAAAATGGATCTCAGGATGTGCAGTAAGTCTTGACATATTTAAACATTTCAGTACAATGTGCTTTATTCAGATTTGTATGATGTATCTGTAATAGCGTGTACAGTGCTGTCCCAGTTATATGCTGGTTTTTAAATGAGTTCGTTTTTGAAAATTAAAATTTTTAGTTTAAGAAAAAAAAATTGTATGGAAAATCAAAATTTAAGGAACTAACCAGTTGTTCAACAAATATCGTTTCTGATAGCTGGATGTTTATAAGAGAAGGATTTCATATGCTCGCTCAACATATTTAAATCTTTTGGGGTTTTTCTTTCTGGGGAATGAGCAGATTGAATTTGTGTGTGGTGAACCATTTCCATACTGACTGAGCCTCACATTCCAATCATTTTCGTGCTGAAATACCCACACTTCATTTAACAAGTTGAGATATTCCAAACGGTTCATAATGCAACACATTCTAATGCACTGATAATTCAATTTTTAATTATTAGTGCCTTAATAATTTTGTGAAAAGCTGAACATTGTGGCATCTTGCCGCCCCATGTTTCACCAACACCGTTGATGGTGAGGATGGTATGCCCACTAACCCAACGTCCCACAACAACCTGAGACATTGTGGGACGTTGGGCAGAATACTTCGAAGACCTCCTCAATCCCACCAACATGCCTTCCATTGAGGAAGTGGAAACTGGGGACTCCAATCTCTGGGTCACCAATCTCTGGGGACAAGGTCGCCGAGGTGGTTAAGAAGCTCCTTGGTGGCAGGACCCCGGGGGTGGATGACATTCACAGAGTTCCTTAAAGCTCGATGTTGTGGAGTGGTGTTGGCTGACGCGACTGCAATTTTTCATGGACATCAGGGAAAGTCCCCCTGGATTGGCAGACTGGGGTCTGCCACACACACACTGTTCTAAAAAGGGGGTGACCAGACGGTGTGCTCCAATTACAAAGGAGTCACACTATTAAGCCTCCCTGGCAAGGTCTGGCAGGGGTCCTGGAGAGGAGGGTCCGTTGGACTGTCGAACCTCATATTCAGGAAGAGCAGTGTGGTTTTTGTCCTGGTCGTGGAGCACTGGACCAGTTCCACCCTCAGCAGGGTACTGCCGGGTGTTGACCCAAGTGGCTGAGAGAAGTCTGGGCCTCCCTTCCTGGCCTCGTCTAAGGGTGAAGGTTGTGTGACAAAATGCAGCAAGGTTCAATTGGCTTGAATCTTGCTGCATTTTGAATATTTAAGTTACTAGCTACTGTTTCACATGTGTGCGTGTGTTTGTGTGTGTATACCACAGCAGCTGCATCATGGCAGAGTTAGACGTCCCACAGATGAAGAGAGAAGTGGAAAGTCTTCAGTATCAACTGGCGATCAACAGAGAAAAATCCTCCATCACTGTAACAGAGTGAGTGGAGCATGAACTATCTTTCTTTTTCTCGCTCAAAACACACGCACATGTTTGCGTGGCTATCTTTGTGGGGACTTTCCATTGATTTCCATTCATTTCTACATCCTAAACCTTATCCTAAGCCAAATCATTTCATACCTATCCAAAACTCAATTCACACCTTAATCCTGAATCTCAGCCCTGACCCAAAAACATTTCCCCTTGTGGGTCCCAGGCTTTGGTCCCACAACATAGTATGTGTCAGGAAAATGGTCCTCAAAAGGTATTACTAACAAAGAAAATCACAAACGCACACAAATGTTCCATTCTGGAATGAACTTTCACATTGACGATGGTTTGTTTCTGTAGGCTGGTGAAGTGGATCGAAGGCTGTGTTTGTGAAGATCCATTTCTGAACCCGGAGCTGATGCGAGCCAACCCCTGGGTAGAAAAGGGCAAGTGTGTGATCCTCTAATAGTCACACACACAATCAAATATGTATATAATCTGAAAAAACTAAAAGCATGCACTCTCACACCGCCACGCTACACGAATGCACTCTCAAACATCATTGCTTTAATTACTGTTTATTTATTTGGAGATTTCTGAATGCTGTTGCTTGACGTGTCAGACTGAGTGTGCAACATGGAACATCTTTCCTTGGGCCTCGCAATGTTCTTTTTTTGGCTCTTTACACTGTTAATCCAAATAAAGACTGTTTGAATTAACAAAGCATGTTGATGTCGATCCATTCATGCAGGAGGAGGGCTACTGAAGCTCTCTGATGTAAACATTGCGTCTGACCGCATTGGACATGCCTTCGTTGAAACGGAACCACACATCACTGTTTCCCACGGCTGTTCCCATCGCAACAATAGCACACTTCTCACCTGCAGGGACAGGAAACATCTTTTAAACATCAACTCTAACGTAGCAAATCTCAGATTACCAACAGAAACTCCAAAATGAGGCATTTAGCCACAAAAATTATGTCTAAGTAAGGCAACTAACAGGAACAATGTCCCACTCCAGAAGTCTGCTGAGGATAATATTATTCAAGTACTGGCTGACGGCCCAAAATGAAATGTTAACACAAACCTACATGCTGCAGAGCAACAATCTGTTAGAAATGCTTCAATGGGGTGTGCTGAGGTTCAGCACAATCTATGTATGAAGGCCTTAGTCTTTGACGCAGTCGTCGAAGGTTCGATTCCCAGCCTGGCAACCTTTGCTGCATGTCTTTCCCCCTCGCTCATTACCAACTTTCCTGTAAATTAATTATCAAATAAAGGCCACTAGAGCCAATACAGCCTTTATTTGATAAAGGCCGTATTGGCTTTATCAATACGGCCTTTTTTTAAATACTGCTTTATTGGCCAGACTGGGTCATTTATTTACAGTAAACTTAAATCGATGGTGATGACACACAACGCTTTAATTAAGAGGGTTGTGATTTCTTTTGCTAGATTTTCGTTTGATGTCACTATGTGTTGACTGTAAGCACAAAAACTTTAAAATATTATCAAAATATTGTAGTACTGTAGACATGTCAAACTGTGATCAAATAAAACTGAAAGAAATGGAACCCACACTAGACAGCTTTCCATTTAATGGCTCAGAAGTAAACCAGGACAGATCACAGGTTTAATTGAAATCAAGTTTAGCTCCAGCCTTATGAAAGTAAATATGTGTCAGTAGGACACATATTTACACATAAATACCACTGAAATTTTAATATGACTATTTCAGTGTTAAAACATATTCACAATACATTTTAACCCCTTAACCTGCACTAGAATCCATTGTATTTTCCAGGGGTGAAATTTAAGGGTTTTAACTCTGCCGGTGTCCATTATTTTGCTTTTATATGGAAGGCTAGAGCCGCCCCTTTTAATTGACACCGCATTTTGCCAATGATATTATGAAATGGCTTTTTCCGAGCCATTAATATCCAGAGAGTGACTTGAGCTCGTTTTGACATGCCTGTATTCTTTCTGGAATATTTCTGACTAGTCAACTCGGAGACTAAATCTAAAGCCACCGACGTGTAGCCGATACGTGTCCTGTCATAAGGATATAAGGCACCTTGGGGTTTGATTTGACGTGAATCCACCAGCTGCATTCATAACCATGCGTAATCTGTGCACCTTTGCTGCATCAAAGTCAGGCTCTGTGTGCCTTCATGTGTAAAAGTGTTTTCAGGACTTTTTCTCACCAACGGTGAACCGTGGAGATACAATTCTGCCCCCCTTCACCCTGTTAGAGAGGGACGGGGGCAGAAAGAGGACCTGGTCATTATCCTTCATTAGAGCCCTCATTGATGACTGTTTGTTGAAGCACTGAGGACTTACAGTCATTTGAAGTTTGTATGTCAGGTGTTGTCCAAGTATGCCATTTGGAGACTAACCCCTAACCCTAAACCCTAACCTTTGCCCAGCTTCAAAATAAAGTTGGCCTCTCCTCCAAGGATTTCTATGCCAACCTACAAATTTGTCACTTTGTAACATCTGGCTGCCCCAGGACCCTTGCACACTTCCAGGGCCGAGAGTAAAGTTCCTTTTTAAGTTTACCTTAAATTCAAGATTTATTTCGAGATTATATAACGTTCCTTGTGTTAGAAATGTCCTCAGACATTGAGAGGAGGATCCCAGGAAAGTCTGGGAAGAGAACTGCTTTAAATGACCCCATTCTTTGTTTCTGATTAATACATTTGAAAAAATTCAATAGAAAACACAGGACTCCATATTTTCTTGATACAATAAATCCCAACCGATCACCATTGTTTCCCAAATGTAGAACAAACATTGGAACTTATTTTCATCTTTTTCGGGAATGCCCTTCTATATCTAGGTTCTAATCGCACTGGGACTAGACTTTGTAAAGATCTGGGACAGTGCCTATTGGGGCTGCCTCCTTCAGATAAAATAATAAAAGGTAAACCACTCCAGCCGACCAATAAACTACTATTTTTAGGTCGTAAATGTATTCTGCGAAACTGGATATGTGATAAGCCTCCTATAGTCCCTCAATGGTAGAGAAATATTTGGAATTATTCCAATGGAGAGTCTAAGTGCAAAATTAGGTGTCAAAACTGAAAACTTTAAGGCCCTATGTTCTGACCTCCTTAAAGGAGAGTTTGTATTCAACTGGAAATAATCTCTAGTACCTTTATATATTTTATTTCTTTTAATTATTTTGTTTCATTCCAGGTTTTTTTCTTTTTTTTTCATTTAAGCTCCGCACATGTCAGTTTGTATCATTACTACACCTGCTCTGTGTTCTGTTTGTTCTGTTTTTTGAAAATAAATAACAATGAGTTCAACTAAATTGTCATGGAAATTTTTTATTCAAATCCTGTTGATTCATATTTAATTTCATAGTTTTCTCCCAAATGTCTTCATCTGTGTCAGTGAAAACAAGACCTAAGTTTAGCATAAAATAAGTTAGGGGACAATGATGAAACTTCAAGGTTAGAAAACAAGGTTAATTCTGTCTTTGAAGGACACCAGCAGATAAAATGTAATGATCGGCCACGGCAGCAGGACACTCAGGATTAGGAGTTCTGCTGTTCCAGTGTAATTACCCTGTTGATCGACTGCTTTCAAGGTTTCAGTCAGAAGCTTTAAGTGCATGAACCACTCGGTGCAGAACCTGGGCCCGAGATAGCACTAACAAAACTGAGTGGTTCCATAACTGCACAGAAAGTCTCCTCAATATTGATCAAACTAAGCTATTTAGCACTGAAATGTGTTAACCGCTGTCATTATTTCTCATTGTATTTTTAATAGGATTCTGCAGCCATTCTGGTAATACAGCAGCAAAGAGATGTCTATATTTGTAAAATGGGTCTGAAGCCCTTTGAGAGGAAAAATGTACTTTAATGTGATTTCTTTGGTGAGTTTACGACATACCATTATTAGAACCATTACACACTTTATCAGCTGTGGTTTGAGTGAAGTCGCAATGATGTGACTTTGCACACAGAGTACCTGAATCTGAGGACAGTAGGGGCCTCTGAGATCTGGGCCCGACGGCTCGACCGAAGAAATCCACCTCTGGCTGCAAAACAGAGGGTGAGGGAGGAGTTAAAGCTGAGTGAAAAGAAAGTAAAACAGGTCAGTGTCAGGGAACACTTTTTATTAGCCTAATTTCACCATCAGGGGCTGCATTCCCAGGGGCTCCTCGTTACCCTAATTTCTGCCCTCTAGAGGCTCAACCATGTTATTATTGAACCAGGAAAATTACAGGCTGTGGTTTTCAGTCCAACTGTTGAACTCTGTAATCCTGAAGGTGAAGCACCGCAGTTCTGCATTCCTGTTGGGTTTTATCATCAGCATGGTCAATGCTGAAGCTGGCTTCTGATGCGTCGGTGTGGTAAAGGGCCGTTTGACTTTTCTGGCTGCATGTGGATCATCTACTAGCCCTAAATCAAATCAGGATCATCTACACGACATGTTGAACAGATTCTAATTTTGCCAATATTATACTGATGGTAAAAACTCAAAATGTACCACTGGTTCGCTAGTTTTTCTGAAATAAATGGTAAGTAGTTGTCCACCAGACATTCTAAAGAACTTTACGCTTTTATGGAAATGCTGATTTCATTTCCCAACAGAACTCTGGACCAGCCTGCAATAAATGACCTTGGAGCTCCTGTTCTTGATTGTCCAGCAAACTGACCTGACCTGAACGTCTCACAGAGTTTCCAGAGTGATGCCAAGAGGAAGATGAGATATACAAGAGCTTAAGTGACATCCCATTCCTAAGCCATCGGGTTCGATATGACGTTGGTCCATCTTTACAGCTAAAACAGCTTCAACTCTTCTGGGAAGGCTGTCTACAAGGTTTAGGAGAGTGCTTTTGGAGGTTTTTGACCATTCTTCCAGTAGTGTATTTGTCAGGTCACATACTCATGTGGGATGACAGGCTCTGTAGTCACATCACATAAAGCTACATAACCCAGTCAAGTTCATCCACACCAGACTCTCCATCCATGTCTTTATGGGCCTTGCTTTGTGCTCTGGTCCAGTCATTTTGGAAAAGTAAGGGGCCAGATCCAAACTGTTCCACAAAACTGAGAGCATGGAATTGTCCAAATGTCTTAGTATGTTGAGTTCCTTTCAATGGAACTAAGGGGCCAAGCCCAGCTCCTGAAAAACAGCCCCACACCATAAACCCCCATCCACCAAACTTTACATTTGGTACAATGCAGTGAGACTAATACCATTCTCCTGGCAACTGCCACACCTAGACTTGCCCATCAGATTGCCAGATGGAGAAGTGCAATTTGTCACTCCAGAGAACGCGCCTCTACTGCTCTAGAGTCCAGTAGCAGTGTGCTTTACACCATGACGCTTTGCATTGAATGCAGCTGGTCCACCATGGAGGCCCATTCCATAAAGTTCTCTGTGCACTGTTCTTGCGCTAATCTGAAGGCGTCATGAAGTTACGAGGTCTGTAGTGTACTTCATGGCTTAGTTGCTGTTGTTTCCTAGCACTTCCATTTTCTTATAATACAGCTGACAGTTGACTGTGTGGAATATTTAGGATAGAGGGAATTTCACCTGTTGATTTGTTGCACAGGTGGGATCCTATCACAGTTCCATACTGGAATTCACTGAGCTCGAGCCAATCTTTCACACGTTTGTAAAAACAGTTTGTATGCCTAGGTTCTTCGTTTTATACACCTGTGGCCAAGAATGTGATTGGAACACCTGATTCCGATAATTTGGATGGACTCCATCCAAATACTATTGGAAATATAGTTATCAGAAAGCTGACATTTCTCTTTCATTTTTTAAAATAGTTTATGTAACACTTACACTATTACAAGCCTTAGGTTTCAGTCTACTTTTCCAAATATTCAGTTTTTTGAACAGTAATTGTGTATTTCTATTTTAAAAAAAAAAAAGGTCAGCAGTCACCAAAATCTGATCAAATTAAAACTCTTGCAGAAAATCAAAAATAAAAGACGCATTTTAAATGTTAATAATAATAGTGGTTCTGTTCGTTCGTTCTTTTCTGACCAGCTTCATGCAATTGCTTCCGATTGCCCGATCAGAACACTTGGTTAAATTTTCAGATAAAGGTAGAACAAAGAGAGAGGAGTCCAAATCAAAGTTCACTCTTTATACTGAAAAGTTGCCAGAATTTACATACATGAAAGTATGTGTGTGAATAAGAAAGCAAAATAATACTAATTATAACCAAAGTTACAACATAAATACAGTGAAGCTGTTTCCGTGGAAGCAGCTTTCCTCAACAGTATTTCTGTTGCCTGCATAATTTCAAATTGGTGCACTTTGCGCCACACCCAACCTTAGAGGATTGTGAAGCAGAGGTGGGAGTGAAGACGAGTGAGCTGCTACTGCTGCTGCATAAATAAGATAAAAGCAAGTCAGAGTTTGCGCAGCAAGCTGTCGTGTCGGTAAAAGTAAACCAGTTCTGATCACATTAACATAATCACTGCTGTGCGCATCGCAGTGACGTGCAGAGTGGAAGGTTCATGTATTTAAGATTTGGAGTGATTTTTTTAACAAAAAAAAAAAAGCGGAACCACAGTGAGAAAAATCAGTAAGAAACAGAGTGATAGTTTTAATTAATAATATTTGAGTGAGGCTTAATTTGTATTAATGCTTGAGGATGTGTTTATATTAATGATAATAATCATTATAATTAACAATTCACAGTGGCGTAGTGGGTAGCACTGTTGCCGAGCAGCAAGAAGGTCCTGGGTTCGAATCCCGGCCCGGGGTCTTTCTGCAGGGAGTTTGCATGTTCTCCCTGTGCATGGTGGGTTCTCTTCGGGTACTCCGGCTTCCTCCCACAGTCCAAAAACATGATTGTTAGGTTAATTGGTTTTTCTAAATTCTCCCGAGCAGTGAGTGTGTGTGTGTGCGCGTGTGTGTGTGTGTCCTTTCTGTCTCTGTGTTGCCCTGCGACAGACTGACAACCTGTCCAGGGTAACCCTGCCTCTGACCCGGAACGTTAGCTGGAAAGGCACCAGCACCTCCCAACCCCGCTATGGACAAGGGTGTAAGAAAATGGGTGGATGGATGATCCCCTAAAGGGGGAAAATTCAGTAAATGCCTCCTTAAGACTATTGAGCAGGGGTGTATCCAGGAAGTTTTTAAAGAGTGCTAAAAGGGGGCCAGTGACAAAATTGGGGTGTTACAAAATCATTTAAAGGACAGTGTAAAATGTGCAAATGGTAGATGTTACCACAATACTCTCAAATACATCTGAGCCATGCGAGTAAATTGTCCTACATGTTTCAAAAATGTCCTGAATGAGACACCACATTCACAAATTTGGCAGACAGAGCTCAAAAGTTTTATGTTTGTGAATGACTGCACTGACACACATGAGAAAGAGTTACTTCGAGTAGCTATAACTTAGTACAAAGCAAATCTAAAGACAGTTGTAAAAAAACAAAACCCTCTCAGGTGTCTCACTAAGGCCTTACAGACTAAGAAGAAAACTGCTTCAGCAGGTAATGTGGTACAAAGTTAATCTTGAAGTTGTTGTGTGGCTCTTTACGGTGATCATGAGATTTATTTGGCTCTTATTGCTGAACTGGTTTGCCACCCCTGCATTAACATTATCATTCCGTACGCAAAACATAGAATCAACCACACAATAACAACTGAGGTATATGCTAAACACCAGTCAGAAATAAATCTTTATGCTAGCCAACCGCCGCTTATTCATAGCTTCATTTAAACACAAAATAAACTCCTAATAAAACAAGAAAATACACTCATGATTCAACATAAACAGAATTGCATGGAATTCAGATTAGTTTTGATGCATCTCCACTGTGATGTCTCAGTGTTCCAGGATGGCTGAGATCCAATTGGAGACAAAAGTCTTAAATCTGGTGCTTTCACTCTTGAGGTACTTTAGCCGTCAGTCCAAAAGACCGATTCAGTGAGCTCCAGCTCCAACTCCTTTTATTCGCAGTGGGTCTATCTTTGTGGCTGCCATCAATTCCATTCCTTTGTGGACTTAACACCCAATGACACCACAGGTTTCAGTTGTTTGTACAAAAGCAGTTGTTACAGATTGCTGTTCACAACTTTCCTCTATTACTGGTTCTTTTTTAGTGCCTTTGGTTGTAATATGTAAAGATGTGGGGTAGATAGCTAATAGCTACTTATTAGCTATTAGCTCTTGTATGAGCTAAGAAAAGTGCAAAAGACTGAAGAGCAACTCCACCTTCTGGTTTAATTGCTGGCCAACCCAAAGCCTCTTTAATGTAGGCTTCAGAGATCTTGAAGTCAGAATGAACTAAAGCTGAATTTAGGCTTCTACAATGGGAGTTGGTTCTTTTCTTTCAGTTTTATTTACTGCAGTATTTGTCATATTCTTGATTTTTGTTTGTTTTGTTGTCATTTTATTATTATTTATGTCTTGGTTTGATCCTCCTCAGTGTTGTGCAGAACTTTGGTTACACAAGTTGTTTTTAAGTGCTTTAGAGATAAACTGTATTTTGCTTTCTGAACTTTAACTGTCGGCACATAAAGCACACATCGAAAGAAGTTTTTTTTGTGCAACTCACCCTGGTCTCCACTGTTGTCTGTTTCACAATGTTCTCCAACCTCTGCTGATGGTTCCTGGTCGGTTTCGGACCTGGAGTCTTTCTTTCTTCCTCTTTCTTCGCAACAAACACATGCAGTACATCACAAATCATAAGTACAGTTTCATACACATTCAGGTTTGTTCTGACTAAATGGGCGGTGGCATCTCACAGTAGCAGGGTTCCTCTGCATCATCTGCTCAGCTCTCCTCATCTTCTCCTGCTCCATTTCTCTGCTGATGGTCTGTTTGGCCTGATAGGTCAGCTGGCGACGTGGCGGCAGGCCCGGAAACCTCGCCACCTCCTCCACACGCCTCCACATACAACAAACTTAACATGTGATGGCATGCAGCTGAAAACACCCTACTCCAACTTAACTGTTGAATAGTGATCTGGTCTTATCTGCAGAGTTGATAGAAAAACAGAAAATCTAACAAAATGTTGAAAATGGCTTATTTATCACAGGGTTCTGTGAAGCCATTTTACAGCTTCATCCAATCAGTCAATGACTGAATGAAGCAGTAAAACGTTGCTGGCATTGAGTCAGCTGTGCACCCCAAGACTGGAAGCTGTTTTTAAGTTGCTTTTTTTTTTTTTTTACCTCAGTGGCCAACTTTCTATTATTACTATCTCGATTTGATGCAGTAGCGGCTCCTTCACTTCCCATATCTGTGCCCTCTGTTCCTTGCACATTTTTCAGCCATTAAAAATGTTTATTCCATTGTTAGTATCAAAATTCTAATCAATCTCCAATTGAAATCTCAAAAGGGCCCATTCACAAACTCATGATGGCAAGCTACTGGACTGTAGCTACAGCTGCCCTTCTAACCAACACAGCAGAAAAGGAAGGAGAAGTGCATTGCCCAGGGACACAAACAAATCGAACTGGCGATCTATTGATTGTAGGGCAAATTCCTACCACAACGTTATTTGGCAACCAGACTAAAGGCACTAACGTTCACAAAGCGTTTATTCATTTAAGAACAACAAAAGAAACAAAAACAGTGGTGAAATTAGCTTTTTTTGATTTTTGAGAGAGGTTGCATTCTGACAGATGAGTAAAATGCTACAGTCACTGAAATAGAAACCAAGAAAGTTTTTATATATTATTCAATTTTAAAAGTAAATTCCAGACTTTTCCAAATCGTGTTATAACAAAATACCGAAGGATAAATTGTTAAAATCATTGTGCCATTATGTGGGAAATCAAATAAAAATACTGATATAAATAAATGAAAACCATGTTAACACTACTAGATGTTTGGTCTTTAGAGAACACTTTTTCTCTCTTTCTGACAGTGTAGGAGCAGACGTGGTGTTTGCTCTATCCTTGTTTCTCTCCTCTACTCTTATCTCCACCTTTCTTTCCTTTTTCCACAGCTTTTGGTTTTCCCATAGCAAAAGCAGTTAAGGCTTCACTTGTGGAAGTAAATCTGTTAGGCTTCACCTTGGCACCCCTTCATAATTCTGAATATCACACCAGCAGAACAACACATAAAAAAGAAAAAAAAGCATAAGAAGTAATAAAGCTTCCAGTTCATACTCATCTAGACTTGGAAAATATTAACAAATTCCAAAGTTTTTCCAAACGCAAAGGAACAAACTTTACTTACATTTTCTTTAGGGATGGGGCAAAATAAAAATTTAGGCTTATATTGATATTTAACATTAAAGATGATTCCTCCAGATCAAAAACCAGAGCAGTCCAATGACACATCTCCACTTGTGCCAAACATTTAGGCTGCCTTTGATGTCGACCACTCATTTCCAAACTGCCCTTCTCCATCAGTCAAAGGGTGGTGTTGTGGTGTGCCAGTGAGGGCAGGTACAGGAAGGTGTAGACCAGGAGCAGCAGCAGCAGAGCCAACACCAGGGGCATGCACCAGTCATTGGTGACCAGCACCTTGTCACAGCGAGCCTGCAGGAAGGAGCCGTCCTGGTCGCCCAGCTGCTCTTCAACCGGCTGCAGCATGCCTGGAGAATCCCAGCCTGACCAACCGTGAGCCTTACACAGTCTCGGGATTCGTTGAAACACGGCGTGGAACTGAATAAAAGTCCCAAACATAAATACAGCCTCCAAATCTAGCACTGTTCTAATACATTCCTGCTCCAGAAATATTGAATTCCACCATATGTCACCTGAATCCAACTCTTAGTCAATCCCACTCTACAACAGCAATGAGGCTTTGCTGTCTGCTACCCTCTTCTGACACCACAACAATCACACACACACGCACACATACGCACACACATGCACCCACACACACTCCAGGTAATAAGGGGATTATTCTCTAAGCTGTTATGCAGAAAAACCACAGTGTGGACTAGCGCAGTGACCTTCAACACCCCAACAGCTCACACATCTGCACAGCAAGGGAAACTTGCTCCTGCTGCCCACCCCTCTGGAGGCGGGCAGCAGGAGGTTTGTTTGGATGCATGTGTACTCACGGCTCCAACATGAAGATGTACTGGCCCTCAGGTGTGCGATCCTGCCTGTATGAGAGGTTGTAAGCCAGCATGGTGTTGATCAGCTCCCGCATCAGTTCCTTCTCTCTGCTGCTAAAAAGCAGAGGATTCACCTGAAAGTAGCAAATTGAGCAGGTGTTTAGTACAAGAAAGGAGAAACATGTTGAAATGGCAGTTTTTTTTGGTATTCAATTGAAACATGATCAATCATTCTTCTACTTTTAATGCGACCATGCGATTGAACCAAAACTAAACAAAAAATCTTTTGAGAAGATTGGGGCATTGTCTGCATTCAACTTCTATGCACCACAAATCTGGAACAAACTGCCAGAAAACTACAAAACAACCAAAACACTGAGTACCTTTATATCAAGGCTAAAAACACACCTATTTACAGTTGCTTTGAACCATAGTAAATGGAACATAGAAGCATATATTTCATGTCTATCGATGATTTGAGGATGACCTTCACTAAAATGTAATGTTTGACATAGTCTACAGTTTTTCAACTGTTGACTGTATGTTACTTTTATGACATCATGTGTTTTTATGATGTGAAGCAAAAACAAGGAAAACTAACAAAGTGTAAAGAGCATTCACAGAGCAACTGAAAAGGAACTGTATTAAACCATGCAACTTACATTTTTTTTGTTAAATATTTATTACAACTGTCACCATTTTGTGACAGTATGGTATGAAACAGGAGAATTTTGAAAAAATGAAGCTCCTCTTCCTTCTCCCAGTGTCAACTAGAAACAACCAGTCAAGCCAGAAGGCAGGTCTTAGCCCTCGTCAATCACGCTCATGTGGTGCTGCTTGTCCGTCTTTATTCTTTCTTCCATGCTGTCCAATATCATTACAGCTTTTCCCTGTCAGCAGCGACTGTTGTTACATACTACAGCTTCAATGTAGTATGCAATGTGGTGGTTTGTACAAAGTGAAAAGTGATGTGGCCTAGAAAAAAATATAATTTTTCACTTTGTACAAACTAGCACAAACGTAGGACAGTTGATTGACACCAAATGTATTTATTTTTGCAAATGTGAGCAGGGCCAGGGGAATGGTTGACCTCTGATGACCCCTGGAGAACATTTTTCTTAATTTCTTCAGAATGATACCAGCACAAACAAAAAATTTTGCTGCACAAACCAGCACAAACGCAGCCGAGTTGATTGACACCTATTTCGTCTGATTGAAAAATGTGGGGGGGCTGGTTGACCTTCGATGACCTCTAAAAACATTTCTTTATATCTTTCAAATGATAGCACAAACGAAAATTTTCGCTGCACAAACCAGCACAAATTTTGACACCAATTTTGTCGTATTTGAAGAAGGTGGGGGGGCTGGTTGACCTTTTGACCTTTAACCTTTCATTAATATCTTCAAAGCCAAAGCAGCACAAACGAAACTTTTTGCTGCACAAACCAGCACAAATGCAGCACAAACGTTTGACACCAATTTTGTTTGATTTGAAGAAGGTGGGGGAGCCAACTTCACTCAGGTGTCTGGATAAATCCTTGATTTAGATCAGAGCGGCCACAACGTTCTGAACATTATTCAGAATGAATAATGTTCTAAGATTGTCGTTCGGGGTAAAATAATCCTGTCGTTTGAACTATTGCATCAGGCAGTCGGATGTCTTCTCTATTTAAATCTAATGATTACTGCAGGGCAATATACTATTCAGACTTCATAATCTGCACTCTTTTGGTTGAATGCAGTATTTATTTCCACTTTGGCTTTATGTGTTGTTTAGTTTTTATTCAAGTACATTTATTGTTAATGGAGACTAAGAATCTATTTTATTTTTGGTTTTGGTTGTTTTATTTATTTTGTGTATCAGTTCCAGTGTTAAGTGTCTTTTGAAAGTAAAGTGTATCTATCTTTGGCAGGAAATTGCATGTATTATTACGTAATTTCCATTAAATCAATGTAAAAAGATCTTCAAACAATATTATCGTTTATCACAATAATTTTTGAGACAATTTATCGCCCAGCAAAATCTGTTATTGTGACAGGCCTAATGAGCGGCTTCCAAACTTGATCCAACAAGACCGCCCATGGCCCCGGTCCTCTGTCTCCCCTAATCCTGTCAGCTTGGTGTTGCCAGGACCAGTTGCACATTGATCGAGTTGGGAATTTGGAAAAGAGTCCTCACTCCTTAGAGGTGTTATTACAATAAAGGTAGCCTATGTACAGTAGCTAGTAGGAGCCAGTCCAAATGGGAACACCTGAGGGAAGTCTAGGGTTCCTTTGCGAACCTGTTCCCCTGTGAAACAATCTCAAACAAGTGGAAGGCAATGGATAAATGGAAACATTTCAGGATTCTAAAAGTGTGGCCACATTTTCTGAAATACCTCTGGAATAATGTTTAGCTTTCAGACAAAGATGTTCTTGACACTTCATCTAAACTTGAGTTTGGAAAGGACCCAAAATTCTCTAAGCAACATTTTAGGTTAAACTGTACAGCATATACGCCAGATTAAAAGGTGAAAAAAAAATCCTAATACTTTAAATATTGAAATATATACATATGTTTTCTAACTTCAAGAGGGATTATGACAAATGTTTTTAACGTACAGGTCGTAGTTTTGGACAGATGATGTCAAGAAGCAGAGTCAGAACATCCAGAGTGAGGTGGAGCTGGCCTATCCTGGATCTGATGCTTGCTGGGATGTCGGCCAACATGGTGGACAGAGCGTTCCTGCTGCTGAGGAGGCGAGAGGTGGCCTGCAGAGGACACCAACAGGAGCGCTTCAGAGTTTGTGTTACAAACACCCAAAATAACCTTCTCTTTTTCTTCATCAAACTTTTCATATTCAAGTACAAGACTGTAACCTCCTGTTGGCTGTGAGGATAGCTGATGCGAGGCACATGCGTGTGGGCAAACAGGAAGTGAAATGTCACAGACAGGAAGGGCAAATATCTCAGCAAGGAGAAGTTCTGTCCATGCAGAATCACTTGGTTCAGCCTGTCGGAGAACATCAGCCAATCCATAGCCTCGGAGACACTCTGAAGGTTGGGGTCCCGCACTCTCACTGACAAATAGTTATCATAGAGGCCCTGGAGAAACGAGGGCAGTTGCTTTATTGTCATCTGTGCAGAATTTAAGCAATGAAAGAAAAAAAGCATTGGTGAAGCTGATTGAGTTTATTACCTGAGAGATCTTTTCATATTGTCCACTTGATGAAGCAAGGTGCAGAACGTGTTGGAACCGCTGAAAGGCATTTCCTAAACCAGGTGCCTCTTCAAAGCCTTTGCCAATACGTTTTCTGATCAACACAAACCAACTTTTCTCAGCAATCAGTTAATGTAAAAAAAAACATTCTCAAGACCTTTGTATTTATAGCCAAAAAATTATTCCCTGACTGCTTGTTTGCACTCAACATTTTACATTTGCTAAAACACACAGCTACTGAAAAAAAAAATATTTCACAGTGAAAGCTTTTAACATTTTATGTTCCAATGCCAACACTGAATGGTAATAATGTTGGTATAATATATAAAGCAATATAAAGGTTTAATATATAGGATTAACACAAGAGGAGGACAAATGTTCCAGCCGGTCTGAAATGAAAGAGAATGAAAGCTTAATTCTCTGTTTAAATGTCAACAGTTGATCAACTTTGTCCTGAATCAGCTACTGAATAACTTTTCTGGTGGTTGGGTTTCTTTTCCAACCACCAGAGAACTCAAAGAATGAGTCACTACAAGCATTCAGCCTGTTTATTGGTCAGATGAGTCCTCTGCAGGAGAACCAAATGTAAACACAGGAAGCAGATCCCCAACACTGTCACAATAAGTAATAAATTAATTAATTGCATAATAAATTAAAATTAGCTTGATAATTTACATCCTGATTATTAATTTCTGAAGGGCAATTTGTTTACAGTGACAATTCATTTTATTTATGATTTCTGTTGTGTGGTTTTTATTTTCTGTTTTATGCGTTTTAATTTTGGATATTTAAAATGTCTTCTAATTACAGGCCCTTTTCCTCCCCTCACCGCTTTCTTCCCCTTCTTCTTCAGTTCTGGGTGGGAGAATTTCAGTACTGGGTGGGGATTTATCACATTTTAAATTAAGCAGTTGAGAACAGTGTGTTGTAATTCCTTTCTGTACACTTTCTTACTTATCTGTAAATATTATTGATCGTTTGTGCATATTGTGTTGGCACAAAAACATCTACAAGTCACGACAAGCAGTGGAGCAGTCCCCTTTATACACTAGTGGTATGGCCCAACCACACAGCCACTTCGCCGCTGGCTTGTTTGCAACCGGCTTCTAAGACAGGATGGCTAAGAAGTGTACCAGTTGGGTAAGGATAGATATTAATGTTTGTCTTAGTGTGACAAAAATAAAGGGTGTAATTAAACAAAAAGTGAAAGAGAGGTGGCAAAAGTTATGGGTAGAAGAAAGGAAAGGATGGTGGTTATATAAAATCCAAAAGATAATTGGACAAATGAAAAGAACAGGAAAAAAAAGGAGAGAATAGAAAATTATTTTATGACTTATAATCGTACACACTTACGGGGATTTCCCATGTCCCAGGGGACATGGGAAATCCATGTCCCCTCGGACATGGATTTTTTTTTTTCTTTTGCGTCCCCTCGCAAAATGCAAAAGTATTGCGAGGGGACGCAAAAGAAAAAAAAATCCCCATGTCCCCTAGGGGGCTCCGTACACACTGGATTGAATAGCTCATTATTTTTGATAGGGAAACATGAGACAGAGAAATGTGAGTGTGGGGAAGTCAAGTCAATTAGAAACCTCAGTAATATGAAAATTAAATTTGAGATTGTTGACTTACTGCAAAAGGATTCAGGAAGCAGAGGGTATTGGACTACATTTGATTTTTTTTGAAAAAGTGTAAGTAGCATAATGGCATATAGATTTTTTGTGTTGTTTTCTTGGTTGCTTTTGTCCTGTGGTCCACATGTCTTACCGGTAGGTGGCGGTAATGTTCACCTAACATTTTTTCCCAACCCCCAATAAATTTCAAGAAGAATGAACCAGCTTCTGAATTGAATTCTACTCTGAGCACTACTGTGGTAAGTTTGGCGATATTGCGTTTAATGAAAAATAACTGCATTTTTTGTGCCTATTGTAACCCAGGTTATTGTGAGGCAACCCAGACATTTTAATAATTGAGGGGCTGTGTTGTTTGTGTGTTTTGTCAATATAGCTAGAAGCTCTCTCACTCACTCCATGAGTCGGTTATTTCTTTCACAACAGTAAAGGCCTCTCTTGACAACCATGCTTGTGGCGGCATCCAGGGTTAATATATGTGCTGCAGTCAAATGGTCTTCACCACACACTTTTACTCTGTTTTATCATCTGGGTGTGACAATCCCTTCTATGGTTCACTGTTCTTTCTGCTGGATTGACAGTTTCACACTAATACATCAGGTCTGATGGCTGTAAAAGTATGTCCTGTCCTCTATGTTGTACCTCGATTCTCTTATTCATGGAACAGTAGTTATATGCATAACATAACCATTATCTGTCACAGTTGAGATGGCACAACATGGTGATAATTTTAACAAATGTGTTAAAAACATTTTTTGCATAAGTTACTTTCTTAATCTTTAATGGAAGTTATGTAAAGCCACAAAACAACAGTTCATTAATCTTAAAATATTTAAAGAGTATTTTTCAAAATAAATTTTTGACCGTTGCATCATCTTGTAATGTTATTATCCCATCAAAATCACACCCAGAGTATTGCTGATTCTTTTATGCTCCTTTAATTTATTATTTCATAATTTTTCTGTATTTTATTTGAAATATTACTAATGTTTTAAACAACGTTTTGATTTCTTTTCTTTAGAGCTGCTGTATCAATCCCAAGGTAAATGCAGTCAAAGATCCCCAAACCAGGAAGATCTCAGGCTTTTCTCCAGATTCTCCTCTAGACTTCCCCACTACTACAGTTATCTGTCAACACCACCACTCACAGTACACACAGTTTACCGTTTAGTACGTGGTAACTGGAAGACCTCCTGCCACAGATAGAACAAGCCTTTGTTGTGGTCCTTCTGCCCAACAGAGACACTCTGGATGATTCTGGTGTCCAGCTGCTTCAAGCCACGCCCATGCAGGAACTGCTCAGACAGGAGTAATAATATTACTCCTGTATGTGATGCAATGCAAGACAAAAAAATAAAGTTTCTTCAGAAAATCACCCGGCACCTGTAGTGTGTTGATGCAGGAACGAATGTCATTATCTGTCTTCTCACACAAGCACATCAAAGCACCTGTGTCTGCTTTCAGGCCCTGCAGCATGGAGATCTAGGAGAGAAAAAAGAAAGAAGAGGAAAGTCTGAGCTTTAAAACTTGTGACTTCATGTGAGTGTTTACATGTTTAAATACTGACCTCTGCCAATCTCTGAGAGAGGCGAGAAGGCTGAGTTTGTGGGAAAGCCAGAAGAAAAGCTCGTAGCCTGAGAGGTCTGAGAGCAGGAACATAACTAAAAAAAGGGGAAAAAAGTTTAAATGTATAGAAATGAAACATTAAAGACATGAACTGATGTGAAACAGAAAGAATCCCTGTTAGTTCTGAGGTTGTGCAATCTGGGTCACAATGAATGAATCTGTTCTTTACTGAGTTCTAGACATTAAACAAATCTATCCTCCACTGTACAAAAAGAGAGAACAGATTAATCACCATAAGTATTTCTTAAAGAACAAGCTAAAATGAAGATCAATGTGAAAACACTAGGTAGAACCAATTAAGTCTAGGAGCTCCTAGACTTACTTACTAGGAGCAATTAGGCTCCTAGCAATTAATTGTTCCTAGACTTAACAAATGTCTAAGCTAGGAGACATTTATATGTCTCTTCAAACATTTGCTTGTTATGTCCAAAAAGGGAAACATATTTGAGAACACACATTCAAACACGAGACTTTAAACATTCTTTTTATTTAAATATTTTCTCTTGAAGTTTTGTTGGTTCAGCTGCTTTTTACTTTCTGTGTAGAAAAAGAGAAAATTAGATATACTCACTTCCCGTGTCCAAACAGAAGCAAAACCCTAATGTATAGATTAGTACAGATAGGTGGACCCAGTGAACCGATCAACATGAACAAAAAAATCCAGCGGGGGCCAACAGAACAGAGGGGCCATTGGCCCCTACCGATGCCAGACTAAAGCAAAAATGGTCCAAAAAGAACCTACTACAAACAAAAGAATTCAAAACAGGACAACTGGTCCCACCAGGCCAAAATTACAACAACAAAAAACAAACAAACAAGAGAGCGAGAAGAGAAAATGCTATCCTGAAGGTCAGCCTATTTATCGGTAGGGATACACAAATGAGTCATTTTTCAAAAGCAAAAAAAACAATAATTACAAAATACATGTAATTAACCAAACCCCCCAAAAAACACATATCTGCTTGTGACACAGTTGGTGCCAAATTTAGTTGTCAGAATAGCAGATTCTATATGAAACACAAACACTTTTTCCTCTACAAAGTGTTTATATGAAGACAGGCAGTTAGGTCCCACACTATCACTCCTCCAGCACTGTGCTAAACAGCTGGGATGAGGCATTTGTCTACAATGGAGCAATGCTAGAATTCCAGAAGTATACTTTGATGTTAAATGACACTGTTTATCTTACAGGTCGTTGCATATGCAGATGATTGGGCGAAGCAGTACAGATTCCTTCTTTTTCTTCTTGGCCGTCTCTGTCCCAGCGTCCCCACCATGTGTGTCTTTTCTGTTCAACACTGATAACAGGATGTTAATGGCCGCCTGTGGAAGAAGGTAATGTTTAGACCCGCTCTGAGTCACCCAGCATCTCTCAGCGCAGCCTCAGGCCATTACCGCCGGCGCTCCGTCAATCTCGTCAATAATCAGGCAGTTGGGCTTCTCGTTGGCTCCTAGAACAGACTTCATCTGAGTTGCCGTGTCGATGCGTTTCTGGAAGACCTCTGCACTCCGATCGTCGCTAAGGGAACAAAGAGCATTTAGATCAGGATTAAGCTTCTTGTTTAACTCTGATGAAGTTGAGTCCTGACTGCAGAAGGTCTGACCTGGCATTGATTTCCACCACATTGTACCCAGCATGCTTTGCTATGACATGAGCCAAGGTGGTCTTCCCTAAACCGGGAGGTCCAGACAGTAGTGCCACCTATAGGGATACACAAATGCGTAATGTTCCAAGTTCACATGATGGAAACCATGGTGATGGTGCAGCTGCTGAGTGTCTACCTGGTGTTTGGGTCGTTTGTACTGGTCCAGTTCAGCCTCCAAGATTTCCTCAGTCATATCCATTTTGCTCTTGACGCGGTTTGGATTCTGACTTCCCTGGCTGAGTTTGCATGGGTTCTGATTGGCTGATTGTCTGTCAGAGCGAACAGGGCGGGATTTCCTTTCCCTTCCAAACACCACGTTGTCCCACAGCTTCAGCCACTTCAGCAGACACCGGTTAGTGAACTGGAAGGACAGAGCAAATCGCTGAAAACTGAGAAGGGATGACCACACACAGAATGAAATGGGAGCTCTTACATCATCACTGAGGAGCTCTGTGTAGTGACGCGGTGAGAATCTCTCCACCCACAGTTGGGATGTTTGTCCCTCAGTGTCTTGGGGATCCTCGTTCTCCTGGTCCTCTGTGTTTCCAGAGTCAGTAAGTACATCGTCTAGACTGCTGCAGGAGAAGACATCAGTTACAACATCTATTTCTCCTCTCTGAGTGTTCGTGTGACTGAAAGGCAAGCGAGTTACCTGACCGACAGCTCAGTAATACGCTGTGACTCAACAACCTGCTGGAGACGCTGTAGGAATAATAATAAAAAAAATAAATAAAAACAGGTGTTTAGAGTGCTTCAAAAATATAGTGTCTCCTGGTCTATAAGACAGAAACCTTATAATGTCTGCACACCCTCCTAATAAACCTATTGATGTGTGAATAGATAAGACCTTGAGAACTCATTCAAACATATTTTCCACTGTTAATGTGACACAATTATTGTATAATTCAGCTGTTAAACGATGTGTATCTGAAAAATCCATTCAAAAAACAAAAGTTTTAATAACTCTGAACTCATCCAATCACCGAACAGGTCAATGTGTGGATGTGCAGTTCTGTTTCTGAACAGAAACAAGTTATTATATTTGGACCTAAAGAGGAAAGATCTAGAGTCAATGCTCTGCTTCAGTTATTACAACTAAAAACTAGCGATCAGGTCTGAAACCTGGGAGTAGTGATGGACTCTGACCTGAACATTCAGAGCCACATAAAGACAGTTACAAAGTCAGCCTTCTATCACCTGAAGAACATCTCCAGGATCAGAGGACTAATGTCCCTGCAAAGTCATCCATGGGTTTATCTGTAGATACGTTGTTTACTACAACAGTGTCTTCACAACGGCAGACATTCTGGATCAGTCTGCCGCTGATCCAGAATGTTGTTGCTGGCATTCTCACTAAAACCAAGATGACAGAGCACATCTACCCAGTTCTAAAGTCTTTCCTCTGGCTTCCTGTAGCTCAAAGAATATACTTTAAAATACTGTTGTAAGTTTATAAATCACTGAACAGCTTAGCACCATAATACATTAAAGATCTGCTCCAGATGACTCAGGTCTTCTGGCTTTGCTCTGCATCCCCAGAACCAGAATCAAACATGGAGAAGCAGCAATCAGCTTTTATGCACCACAAATCTGGAACAGACTTCCAGAAAATTACATAAAGCTAAAGCCTTTAAATCTAAACTAAAAACCAACCAGTTTAGAGTTGCTTTTGATCCATAAATGAAACATTGACCAACAGTTTTATGTGTATACATGGCTTTGATGACGGTACTCATGAAAATGTAATGTTTGTCACTGGTTTCTCAATTATTGTTTTTATGACTTTATTTTTATGATGTGAAGCATTTGAACTGCCTTGGGGCTAACATGTGCTATGCAAATAAACTTGACTTATTTATTGATTGATTGATATTGTTATACGTTTTGTCCATCCGTGTCAAGTATCTGCATTCTATTAAAGAAATACACCGAGACAAATTTTAGATGCTTTGTAATAGAAACAAATGACTTGACTTTAGTAGAACAGAATCAGCACTTGATGGAAATGAAATACAAGAAAAAGTGACAAAAGACTGAATAGGGGAATGGACAGACAGATAGATGTAATTTTTAGACAGCAGGATATCAATCCTGATATCTAAAAGTTCCTGTCTTTATTCACAACATCAAAAATCCACCAAATTCCAGACTTTTCCAGACTCTATATGGAAACAAAGTCAAACTTGTGGAAAGTTGTTTCTTAAAAACCACTTTGTCCTGATTTTACTGTAATGATCCAGTGGGAATACCTCATATCTACATGTCCCAGTCAAATCCCTACCCTCTGTTCATGCCCACTGGCAGTTTTACGACCTCACAGAGTTGCACTGATTGACTCACCCTCTCAGTCTCCTGTTCTCTCAGCACTCTTATTGGCAACGCCAGCAGTCCCAGTGCACCATGGGCGTTTGGCAATATTCTTGAGTTCATAGTCTGGAGAGTTTGAGGGAAAACAGGTGAGAAACTTCCAGATTTGTTCTGGAGAAGCTTCACAGACATGGAGGACTAACGCTGGGTGGATTACCTTTGTATCCACATCTCCCTTCTGTCGGAGGTAGACCCGATTTCCTGATGAGTCCGTCACACTAATGAAGTCTCCCTCCAAAGGCGGGCGCCTAAGAACACACCTGGATGGCGATGTGACGGGCCGCCTGGGTGTCTCTGGGATCTCAGCCAAGCCACTGATATCCAACACAGCAGGAGTAGATCTACAACACAAACCGATCCCTCTCATTTCCATTTAGACATGAATCATGAAACTTTTTCGTCTGAAGCTGAAAGTCTGTCTCCCTCCTTATGTACATCTTTGTGCAATTTCCCAATCCCAACATTAAGTTCTGATACCTCAAGGTGTTTGACGGCTCATAATGCTTAGGGGAGGATGGAGGTGTGATGTTATCATCCTGTGACGGGACGTTCCTCTCCTGAGTTTGGGATTCATGGAAAAGTCGCTTAACAACTCCCATATCTTGCTTCTGTCGCTTTGCTTTAGGACCTGCAAGAATTTAACTTTCAATCACATTTCATTAATAATAAACATAATGAATAACAATTAAAGGCTGAACTTACTGCTGGGCTGATTATCCAGAAGGTGCTGTATGTCTGAAATGTCATCTCCCTGGACTTGTTTCAGACATTGTGCCGGTTGAGAGGTTTCCTCTAAAAGATTAAATTATAAGCTGTAATTTTCTTGGCTTATTAATTGCATAAATAATCCATAATAAATTCAAATTATGAATACAGTATATCAAACAAGTGTTTTATCTTTAATAAACTGTTCAGCTTAAAACTAAATTGATTTCACAAGCTAAGTCAAATATTAAGGCTATCCTTTATAGTAGCTTTTCATAAATGGTTGGAATTTTTTTCCATTTCTCCTGACAGAACTGATATAACCAAGTCAGATTTTCAGCTTTGCCTTCAAATTTTCAATGCCATTTCTTTGATTTTGTTTCAAATCACTTTGTATGTATGATCAGTATTCCAGTCTTTTGGAAAGAGTTGTTTTCTTAAAATATGTCTAAATATATCTAGATATGCCTTAATTTCCTTTAATGTTTTTCACAAATCAGAATCTCACAACACCACAACAAATGTGATTTTTACCAAAATGGTTAAAAGCCTTAGGCAATCTCAGTGTGTGAAGACTTACGACTTTTGAGTAAGCTACTATTTTCTGAAAATACAAAATTCTCCTATTTTATCCAGGCATTTAGCAGGATAAATGTTTTTTATAATCCCCAAATGACCTAAATATGAAAAGTTAGTCTGATCTGATTTACTGTTAAACTGTGAGAAAGAAAACAATGCATTTATGAACTTTTTTAATCAGTGAATGTAAATATGTGGTTTTAACTCCAAGTCCTCTATGATAGTGTTTCCCAACCCTGGTCCTCCAGGCGCACTGACTGGCAGGATTTAGATATTTCGCTGCTACAGCACATATGATTTCAATATATGGCTGATTAACAGGCTTTTGTTGAGGTGGAATCATCTGAATTAGGCGTCTTCATTCAGGGAAATATCTGTATGGTATAGTACAAACTCAGCCATATGTTCATAGAATCAGAGTGATAGAGAGGGAAAAAAAGCTTGATTAAATCTGCAAAAACATGGTGGCAAAAGGTTTACAAAAACACAACTTCATAAAAACTTTGCCGTTAAAATAAATTTGCCATCAAATTACATTAACAGTACACTCAATTGATTTTAATTAGAATAGAATAGAAATATCCATTATTATCCCACATTGTGCAGAGGAATAAAATTATATTGACAGTTAATATTTGTATTGTTTAGTTGTTGTACACTAAGGCTTGCTTTTATCAAAAAGGAAATGTACTTTGTCACTCTGACCTGGAAAGTCAAGAAGGAATTCGGATTTGAAGACATGTGGAAATAATAATAATTGCTAACCAGCTGTAAACACCACCTTGAAATGCCCCAGCTGTGGACAATTCCGGGAAACTCTCATAGCAACTGGTTGAGAATTTTACATACACACACATTTATATTTATTTATTTATATCCGAGTATAAATACGCCTTGTTCACAGAGAGAGCTGGGGTTTCTTGTAAAAATATGTGATTTGGGTAATGCAGGTGCGCCCAGAACCCTCCAACGATGGCCCAAATAAAGCAGACATAAACGGAGTCCGGTGTGATGATTTTTTAAAATTATTATTTATTAGCCACTTTTTAGTCCCCGGCAAGAGGAGAATTTCAGGAGTGGGGAAATTAAATTACAAGTTTTAAAGAGAAGCCAGTAAATTTACAGCTTAAACATTCATGGTTAATGAAAAAAGACGCCACCACCACAGCTATTATTTAGAGCTGGTTGTATAGCTTAAGAACTCACCCTCCAACTGAGCCAACACTTCGAGTTCGTCGGCAAACTGCTCCTCGAATTGGTCTTCAATCTCAAAAAGTTCATCGTATTCGTCCATTTTCGATTGTGTGAGAGCAAAATACAACCTGAAAAACAACGGCTGTTATATCCAGCCCCTAAAAGAACCAAAGAAACTGTTGCTTTCATCAATGTTTTAAATTTAGCTTCGGTGGCAGCATCCTTTACAGACGGATATTCGCGGTCATTTTTGTTGGGATGTTTTGCATCCGGGTAGCTCGACTTACCTTACACCTGATTGGCTATCATAGTTTCCTCTATTCTTCTTCTTCTACAGCCTTTTCTTGCAGTTTACAAACTTTGTGTATTACCGCCATCAACTGGACGGAGATGTAATTCAGAAATGAATGTTTCTTATATATCTTCATATCTTAAAATAACTAAATTACATACATAGTTATACACTCACACGCACATAAATACATATTAAATCCTCTCAGCTAATTTTGTACCTTTTAAATATTTAATAAGTGCTTGAATTATGTCACGTGATTAATGCTTCCCAAATAAATTAGGGAAGCAATTTTAAATTTTGTAGATTTGTTCTCAAGAAGTATGTTTTTTTTCTTGATTCTTTTCTCTCTTATATATTTTCTACAATAAATCAAAACATGTTCTACTCCTTGTGTTTCCCCGCAATAAGAACAATCAACTGCTGGATGTTTCCTTATTATTTTTAAACCACTATTTAAAGTAGTATGCCCAATCCTCAATCTGTTAATCCATATTTCCTCTCTCTTATTCTTTATACTATTATTTCTCATGATTACCTCCTTCTGTATTTTATGTAAATGCCTTCCTCTTTCTTCTAAAGTCCATCTCTCCTGCCATATATTATTTATTTTATCTTTAATAATTACATTTATGTCTGCTCTACTAAATTATATATTATAAAGATATATATATATACATTTAATAAGTATATAC